>OX381714.1:60875392-61002067 GCA_947462335.1 Harmothoe impar
ATTCTACACGGTGACATGGCTATTTCTTGACAATGACAAATGACAATGATTTTATTATCTAAACATATGAGAGGTACATAAGAAACATGGGTATATACAAAATATGGTACAGAAGCATATTTCAATTATAATAATGTATGCTGAAATGACATGATATATAGTTGTTTTGATATCATATTTCCACAATAACAAAATTAATAAGAGTAAGAGCACCAAACAATAAGACTAGAACCAATGCATAATATCACTGACTAATCTTCTTAAAGATCTACAATACAAACATATGTTACTAGATAAATTACAATATTACTAACTACCAACATTTGTACATTTGAATCACTAACATTAGTGTAGATATCTGGAGCTTATTCACTGGACCATCTTTGAATGGTTTCAGTGGCACCATATTGCAGACATTTGCTTAAGGTTATTAATATGCTACAGTAAGTTTGAGATTACTCATTTCTTAAACATATGACTTAGATTATTACGCTTAGAAGACATACATGTGTGCTTTCTGTGTGATTGATGCTAAAATTATATTATACACATATTCCTGGACATTTAGCAGCAAATGTTAACCAATGTAACTTACATGGCTGCATATATGAAGATGGGATCTGATTTTGCTTTGCATGCTCGAATGTTGCCTCACGAGAATTTTGATGAGTTAGAATCGACAATTGACATGAGGTCTAGTGACATGTGACATGAGGCTTGAAAAACATAGTGAGAGGCGGCATGAGCAATCTTTAAATTGACATGGGACACAGGCATTATTAAGCAACATGTCCATTTTTTAAGATCAACAATCGACATGGGACCCCCCCATCCAGACCCCCAGATATACTAGAACGGGGATCTTCCTCAATGCGCTGACCTGGTAGCGTGGTGTTCTGTGATTGGACGAGTGTAAAAGTGTAAAAGTTGGAATGTCACCTTGCTTTTCTTCCCTTTTTAAAAAGTAATGTTCAGCTATATGTTTATGCAGATACCATACAACAACCCCCCCCCCCCCCCGCCCAGACACACACAGCTACATGGCCACATCAGGTAGACATGGAGAGACACAGAAAACAGAATTTAACTTTTTATAAACTATAGGGGGGTAATAATAAGGCTTCATTTAATGGTGAATATGGTCAATGCTAAAGCAATGGGAGGGACGTTCCCTAGGGAAGCGTGCAATAACCCCAGGCCGTATTGCACGCTGTGGCCATATTCCATGCTCTGAGGGTCATGTGACCCCCGGGAAAGTTTAATTGCATGTTTTTTTCATGTATTTATCAGTAGTTTTCTCATGGAAACCCCTGAATGAACACAGAGCATCACTTAGAAGTGCCCTCCAAACTCAGCTTAAATTTGATACCAAACATGGGGGTATAGAGAGGGGGGTCCCCATATTGAGCCCACCAGCTAACCAACTGCTCCATCGGGACTCATGCAATGATACTCATCACCCATTAGTACAGTGAGACCTTGATAAATCGGTCTTTGATAAGTTGTTTGTCTCAATAATTGGTCATAAATTTAGGGCAATAATTCTGGTAATATCTACTCTGTCCATATGTAATATTGATTTAAAAATCCGGCCGTTTTAGTAACCGGCCGTTTTTCATCCAAAACGGAGGGGTCCCATATATCAAGGTGTTACTGTATATGTACTGCTTCTGCCTTTTGAGACCAATGAGCAATGCTTTTTAAAAATATTGAGGGGTTTGTGCTGCTGTTATATAATTCGGGGGCTCCGCCCCCGCACCCCCTTTTTTTTTTTTCCTTTTTCTTGAAATATCAGAATAGCCAAAGAAATAAAAAATGTATATCAGGCATCTCAAAAGTTCTGCTCGACATGGGGTTCTAACCCAGTTTCTCAAGTACTCAAGGATGTTGAGCTTTATGTCTGGCAGTGAGTCTTGGTTCATGGTAAGTATTATATATGACCAGGTTATATCAGAATGAGGCTACACTCTTCAAGTATATACTATGGTCATTGTATTTCTATGAGAACACACAGAGTACTTGTTTGATGATCATATAACCTCCTAGGAGAGTTATACAGGATATCCTCCTAGGCCACATGTGTGGAAAAAGAGCTGTAATCAGGCTATCATACATAAGGCTGTGTCTCACGACCTTGGGCCAATGTTTTTGTCTCTGACCGGGTGCCAGCTCTGACCGGGTGCCAGCTCTGACCGGGTGCCAGCTCTGACCGGCCTGAATAAAAACGGGTTATTTAGGGCAGATGATGATAAAAATGGGCAACTAATGACTAGTTTAAAGAGTTATAACATCCATTAACCTTTTCAGCCAAATTCTATCTACATCTGCCCTAAATAACCCGTTTTTATTCAGGCCGGTCAGAGCTGGCACCCGGTCAGAGCTGGCACCCGGTCAGAGCTGGCACCCAGTCAGAGATGAAAACATTGGCCCAAGGTCGTGAGACACAGCCATAATCAATCTATGCAAGCGGGCTGTATGTTGGATATACTCCTGGTGTCTCGAGTCAATATCATTGATATAAGCCTTGGCCTTTGGCCTTGGCTTATATCAATGATATTGCCTCTCGACCCCCAGGAGTATATCCAGTACTTATACAACTGGATACCGTATTCAACCTAATAATCACCCTCCCCTTAATAAGCGCCCCCTCCCCTTTTCAGATTTTTTCCATATGTTTCCCCAATTTTGTTACTGTTTTTTACACATTTCTTAAAGCTGTCTCACTCTCTCAAGGCCTAATTGTGGCAGTCATGCACTTGACGTTAAATGGCACACACCGCAGCGGTATACGACAACTCGATATACCCACAGCAATTTCCATTTTTTAATTAAATGCGCACAAAATTCAGTTAAACATTTAATCATTATTAAATCAACATTGATTCAACGTTGACCACCAGTTTTCAATGTGGATTTATTGTTTTGTGCCCACTCCAAGAAAAAGGGGCTGAGCATATTGAAGCACTAGGCATAGATATAGATATAGACATAATCAATATGATACCAAACCAGTGGACTAGACTACATGAGCAGGTCCGGGACTGCACCAAAAGAGAGGACGGGGATCCTCTTGGCCCCGACCCTAGATCTGTGCATGGTCACATGATGGTGTGGTAGGGATATTTGTAAACTGTGATTTAAACCGATGTCCGATTTTTCTTCTTAATGTCCTAAATTCAAAACCCTACCTAGTTTATAGTTTATCAAATTCTCTACATGACGCAATCATTTATATTGCAAGGGGATTTCTGGTTATTGATAAATCATACATTTTCTTTTCATGACCAGCAGGGCCTGGCGTATACCATGGTTGACGGCAGCTACCCCTGCACCTCCCGATTGGGATGACGGAACTATTTTAATTTTGTGTCTATCCTATCTAGAAGCAACATAATACAAGTTTACTGCACTACACTGCTCTTACAGCTTATGCCCGGAGCTTATGGCAGCAGTGAGCATGAAAGCCAGGTGGGACTGGACACTCACACCTCGCACCCCCCCAATCCCCCCCTCCCTTGTATGCCGGAGTTGAGTCTGCCAGCAAGCCAGGGCATTATATCATAGCTTTAACACCTCCACAGAAATGACGACGGGCCTGGAAGTAAGGCTGAGAATAGAAATGGGAACAGGGTCATTTCTTGGCCCCGTCTCAGACCTGATGAGAATGTCTCAAAGCTGACACACACTAGGCTTGTAGGTTGTGAAACCATCCCATTTAGATGACACATTATATTTTCTCTTCCCCCAGATGCTGTATGTATATTATGTCATTATATTTTCTCTTCCCCCAGATGCTGTATGTATATTATGTCATTATATTTTCTCTTCCCCCAGATGTTGTATGTATATTATGTCATTATATTTTCTCTTCCCCCAGATGCTGTATGTATATTATGTCATTATATTTTCTCTTCCCCCAGATGTTGTATGTATATTATGTCATTATATTTTCTCTTCCCCCAGATGCTGTATGTATATTATGTCAACCATTTCAGGACTGCACAGTGCAATGATGTATCACACCCTTCATCTGCAGACCAGACGAGCAAAAGTGATGCATTCAAGCACCCTCCCAACCCGCCTACATGGTTAATATACTCCAGAAGAGTTGGCATGATGCATGCATCATGACAATAAAGGGCATAACACAACAAAGCATTATGCAGCCCTTAAAGGGTGAAACAGGAGTGTCTTGTGCCATGGCCATTTATCATGACCGGGAAGGGGACCTAGATGTTGACAAGGTCAATGTTGTCTCTGTTACAGTCACTAAGGCCAGACCAAAAAAAAATTGGTCAATGGATTTCGCGCACCTCATTTTCGAAAATTGTATTATTTTTTTTGAAAAAAAAAATGTCAATGGATTTCGCTCACCTCATTTTTTTTTTCAAAATTGAGAATTTTCTTTTTTTTCAATTTTTTTCTTCCAGTAATTCCCCCAGATCAACCAATGCATTTTTAAGTTAGGGGTCCACTAAGAACTTTTTTTGGAGGCTGGGCAAAAAGAAAAAAAGTTGTCACTCGCTCCACTTTCCACTGACAGATTCCATTGACAAAAAAAAATCTTTAAAAAAAGGAGAAATTTTGCTCGCTCACACCATTTTTTGAAAAGTGAAATCCATTGACCAACTTTTTTTCGTTTACATACTACACAGTGTTGTGAGTTAGCCCTTTTACCCTTTCAGGACGGCATAATGCATTAGTGCATCATGCCTTTTGTCGTCATAACTGTCACGCCACAAAACCCCTTATTATACCTTCATCAATTGTATTACGTCATATTACGTCATATTACGTCATAATTATGATTTATGATTATTAATATTCATATTTATGATTATTTGTAATACGCACAATACTTTATACATATTTTCAATCCATATGTCCATCAAAGTACACCTAGACGTCAGACATACCTGTTACTCATAAAGCCAAGCATAACTGACCCCCACATATATAACTAATCCATAGATCACAAGCAGACCCTTATCCCAGGGACAATAGGTAACGGTCAGCCCCTCCAGACGACAAGGCACTGACCGGTCACCCATACACAAAACAAATGAACTATATGTTGACCCCAAGGATTAACTGTCAACACATAAAACAATGCTATAAAGCTGGACACCCTTAATCAGTGTGGCACCGCCAAAGTCACTTGAGCCGGCTGGAGGCCACCTGGAGGCAGGCGACAAAGCCCCCATGTGTGCATGCTACTTATTATGTAATCCATTACCCATAATGCACTGGACCCAGGCTCCCCACCCGCGGTCCAGCGCACACCACATGTTAAAGCCATGAATATATTATTATCCAATCAAATGTCAAATGTATATTATCCAATGAAAACCACTGTTACATCCACTTCCGGTCACATGGGCTCCTCCTCTACCTGCCGGGCATCTGTACTTAAGCCCCGGGCAGCTAGAGGGAAATCAGTAACCATCTCAGTAACCACCGACTTACCATCTATACTGAGCCCTAGTGACTGGTACTCTGATATTAATATTATTATTAATAAAAAGATACCAAGTACTCAAACTGACGTCTCATCTCTCATCTTTACGCCCTCATTGATGTGGAAGGGTTTTCCCTAGCCACAGAGTGGTAGAGAACCGGGCAACCTTCAGCTACCTGCGACCATGAAGAAATTTTTTAATGCAGAGACACCAGTCCCTCAGTGACCTATCATCACGGAGGCACACTAGGAGCCAGGGACCAGCACCAACATCAGGTCTACAACCCACCAGGAGGAAAGGACCAAGCACAACAAGCACATCACTAAGTCCACCTCCTGCATCTACAAGGACACAGTAAGACATTCTAAAACAACACTTATAGTCACTGTACCTATTATACCTATAGACATAGCTACCCCACCCACCTCTCCCATTCGTGTTGAACCCACTGTCAACATGGCCGGAGACGATCAGGTAGAAATACAAAGACAACGAGAACTAGACGATAGGATATCAAGAAAATTAGACGAACAACTAGCGGCCCACAAGGCAGAGCTAGAATGACTTAAAGCCGATCTCGCAGACTATAGAAATGTCAAGTCGATTAGCGACCTGGCTAGCGCCATTTCAAAAGCTAACAAGTACACCATCCGTGAACCAACCAAGTTCTCAAAACCAGACATTAAGATGAGCACCAGAAAGTGGTTCACAGACCTAGAATGTTTTGTTAGACTTAAATACCCTCAAGAAGATCACCCCATCCACGTCACTTGCGCAGTCTATTTAACTGGACCAGCATACGAGTGGTACAGTATGCAGCCCACTAGTATACAGGACGATTACGATCTTATAAAGAAGGGACTCATTCACCACTTCAAGGATGTCGAGAACGACATCAAACTATTGACACTGTCCCCATTTGACCCCACCCTACACACCATGGAAGAATGGCTAAAGGACGCCAACACCGACTTCCAAAACAAGGGGGTGGACATAGAAGCTGCCATCATCCAGGTAGCCACTGTGCTAAACGAGGACTACCGAGAAGCAATCAGGGCGGAAAGTCCTACTACATGGGCCTCCCTCTGCAGGGCACTCAGGTGTGCGTACCTTTATAAGAAGACCTCTACACATAAGGTATCATCCCTATCCAACAACACCCTAGACCCAGTCATAGCGACTCAGTTAAGGGAGAAGGATAGGGAGAATGAAAAACTGAGAGACCTTCTTCAGAAGCAACAGGAAGTAATGGAGACCGAACATACAGTAGCTGCTATGGGAGGTGGTAAACCAAAACCCACCTACCACAAACAAGCAGCTGCACCTACACAACAATCTCCACCAACTGACTTCGCGTTGCCACCCAACTATAGGGGGAGGAGAGAAGACTTCGACATCAACTACGTCGACAACATCAGGAAGGCACGTTCACTAGGCCTGATTCCTCCCACTCATCGCTTTAAAGGGGGACCCAAAGACATTATAACCCTTCTTCAAACGGGTTCCCTACCCCCACATCACTTCAAACTCATCCAGAGCCAACAACAACAAAGGTGGCAGCCACAACAGCAATCATGGCAGCCACCACAACAACAACAACAATGGCCACAACAACAACAACTACAACAATGGCCACAACAACAACAACAACTACAACTTCAACCAACGCCACAAAACCCCACTCCACAGTACACCATGGCACAGCTCGTCAGCATTATGAACGACCTCACCAAGACGACGGGAAACTAGATTGTCATCCTATGGATAGGCCTCATCAGGATGACGAATGCAGCCCCAGCGAGTAACTCGCCAGTGCTGCATTCAAGCGTCATGTCAACCATATGGAGTTGAGACACTCCCATAGGGTCTGCATGATGAATCAATGCAGCACTGGCGAGATACTCGCCGGGGCTGCAAATGTCATCTTTTAGTGACATGCATCCTTTAAGAGTTAAGGCCCACAGGGTGAGCACTATGCGCTGATTTTCGACCCATGTGTGTGTGTGTGTGGAGGGGGGGTACGACTACTCTCGTTCCCAAATCCTTCCGAAGGAAGGCTCTGGTAACTGCCAAATGTTGGGATTTTGCTGGGTCTGGGCAACCCCTGCTGGTAGGCTGGAACCAGCGAACAGGAACAGGAAATGGAACCAGAAAGGCTGATGGTAAATCTACCTAAAACTACCATCATACATTCTGGTTCCATTTCCTGTTCCTGTTCGCTGGTTCCAGCCTACCAGCAGGGGCTACCCAGAACCAGCAAAATCCAAAGTTCAAGGTCATTTGGCTGTTACCAGAGCCTTCCTTCGGAAGGATTTGGGAACGAGAGTAGGGTACGACCCATTGACATTTGCCGGCATCCCGGGGAGGTCACTTGTATAGACATGTGTGCGGCTGGCAAGGGTACTTTTTCTGCAAAATTCCCCATGACAAGGGTCCACTTTTCAAGAAAATTTGCCATGACAAGGGTCCAGTTTCATGAAAATCCCCATGACAAGGGTCTACTTTTTAAGAAAATGTCCGAGATTTTACCAAAATTTCCCATTTCTCACTAAAACATCACACTTTCTTACAAAAAAATCGCACAAGAGTAAGTTTTTCGAGGAGATTTTACTAAACATGGTCTATTTTATTACTTTCCCCCCCCCCCCCCCAAACCTAGGAGCTTTTGGCCGAAAATGCCATGACAAGGTAACATTTTGAGTTAAAAATCGCCATAACAAGGGTAAGGGCTGTCAAAGGTCTAGCCGCACACCTGTGTCAAAAAAAATTGAAGTGCCCCCCCCCCCCCCCCCGGCCGGCATGATGCAGTCCTGGTGAGAAACTCGCCAGGGCTGCATTCAAGCGTCATGCTGGGTCAGCATATATCATACGCTGAAAGCTTGGGGGTGTTAGGGACCCCTGAGACCCCATGCAAAGCACACCAAAATCAGTTTGAATACATAATTTGATCGTTTTATTTCATTGAAATTTAAAAAAAAACAAGTCCAGCACTGCAGGGGACGTTCTGTGCCTCTACATGGGTACTCGGATTGTTAGCCGTGTCTCTGCCTCCCCCTTTATGTAGGAACCCAGAGAATGATCTCTGTAGGTCGATTTTTATCCGTAATTTTTCTGTGTCCGTCGATTTAAAAAAGGGCCGTGTTGCCCGTGTCGATTTTTGAAAGAGCTGTGTCGTCAGTGTCGATTTTATAAAGGGCCGTGTCGCCCCGTTGATTTTTACCCATGTGGGGGCACCCTTTACTCTTGTTCCCAAATCTATCCGAAGGAAGGCTCTGGGGACAGCCACCATGACCTTGAACTTGGATTTTGCTGGGTTGGTTGGTTGTTGGGTTGCTTTACGCCCTAGTTAACAGCTATGGTCATTTCAAGGGCGGTGATGGTGATCAAATCTATGAGGTGACTGAAGATAGAAAGCACGTCCCTACACTTTTACCGAGACAATGGTTCTTTTACATCCCACACTACATAGGCACAGTGTGAGATGGACAGGCCTTTGATATGCTGTAAGTCTACCACAGCAGGGGGGAGGTCGCAGCTCAATCAGCAGGGTGCTGCTGAGTCTCGAACCCACGTTCTTGTGGGTGCCAGACGAACGCTCTACCTCTGAGCTAACTCCCCACCCCGGATTTTGCTGGGTTTAGGCAGTCCCTGTAGTTAGCTTGGAACCAGCGAACAGGAACCAAAAATGGAACCAGAAAGTATGATGAGAAATACAGGTAAAACTACCATCATACATTCTGGTTCCTGTCCACTGGTTCCAAGCTACCAGCAGGGATTGCCCAAACCCAGCAAAATCCCAAGTTCACAATCATACTCGCTGTCACCAGAGCCTTTCTTCGGAAGGATTTGGGAACGAGAGTAGGGCACCCTTCTGCTGGCCGAGAGCACTGCATACGCAGAGATGCCACTTAATGGTAGACAAAAATTAGGAACCTTGAGATCTAGCTCTATATTATGGAGGAAAAATTAACTTAATATATGACAGAAACTCCAGTGATATTGCATGAATTCCTGCCAAAAAGAAGGAAAGGTTGTAACTCTGCATACGGGATATTTAGCACGGGTAGAAGGAAGGAGAGTGCAGAAACATAGTACTTTACATGTGAAATTCCAGGAATTCCTGGAATTCCAGGTAGACTAGTCTTACATCCCTGATGGTTCTATGTCTTCGAGATTACATTATAAAGGAACACGCTGTATTTGTTTTGTACATATTTATTCCTCCTGTGTATTTGATACACTCTTACATAGTCACGTGACTTCCCATAAACTGCACGCTGCATACAACAGTCCTTTAACACTTTAAGGATGGCATAATGCATTAATGCATCATGCCCTTGGTCGTCATGATGCATGAATGAGGCCCCAGCGAGTAACTCGCCCGGGGTTGCATTCAAGCATCATGTCCTTGATAATGCTTGAATGTAGCCCTAGCGAGTAACTCGCCATTGCCGCATTCAAGCATCATGCCCTATCCTTAAAGGGTTGAATATGAAATTGCTACAATGTACTTGTGCTTCATATATCTTAAATGAGTTCAGCAAAGGTGGCAGTCTCCCCTGGATAAATATAGATGCTTGAGATGTAACCCTACTTTGTACAGAACCCCAATATTTACATACATGTATAAGTTATATACAAATTCATGAACACTATTCCCCATAACATGATACCAGTCTTTGCGAAAACTTTTTCATCCCACAGGACATTCGGTCCTGCAAGTTTTTAATGTTGCAGGACCGGCTACATTTTTGAAGGACCGGATAGCCACATATCTGACAATTTATATACTTCAAGTATAAAATATTTTTGTCTATTGAAAATACATTTTATTTGTAATCATCTATGGCTAAATCAGGATAAATATATAGATTTGCACAGTATATTGACAAACATATTTCATTTTTAGAGACAAACTAAATTATTTTAGTTCTAAAAAAACAACATATTACTGGACATTCGGTCCTGCTACACCTGTCAATCTGCTGGACCGGTGGCATTTTAGGAGGACATTGCCACTGTCCTGCATGTTTTTGCAAAGACTGTCTGATAGATATCAGGCCACACATACACCCTTACGGGTTGTACTACACTAAATGTTTTCGCACTATAGGCATTTATAGCATATGTGCAAAAATAAAATACCCCTACTGTCCGTTGGATTTAGCCACTGCTAATTTCTTATAGATACACACATTTTTCACAAATATTTACGTCCATGAGATATGGTACATAGGTATACACATTCTTCACAAATATTTAGGCCCATGAGATATTGTACATAGTGATTTAATTTTTGGGTATGGCCTTTTTGTTCTGAACATACCCAATGTCCGTGGTTCTGCAGTGACAGATTTGGGATACTTCCATAATTCATATTTTCTTCCATAATTCAATTTTTACAAAAAATTCCAGTGAAAAAGTAGGAATTCCTGCAAAAGTAGGAAAAGTGGCATCTCTGATAGGGGGATTTTACAGCAGTGCTATTAAGGGGAGCACAATGTATCGTAAAACCTCTCTGATAAGCTGACCTCCCTTATAAGCCGACCCCCCCACATTGAGAAAAAGTTATAAGCCGAATTGTGGGCCATTTAAATCGGTTTAAAGTATAATGGCTGCATACAAGACCTCCCTTATAAGCCAGCCCCAAGTTAGAGCCAAATCTATAGACCAAATTAGGCCCCAAATCCCCCAAAAAAGGTCGGCTTATCAGAGAGGTTTTCCGACAGCTCTATTTAGTGTAGCACAACCTGCACGGTGCATGGTGTTTTATGAGAGGAGGTTCTGGACTTGTTCGGGTGTGCGGGGCACGATGCTGGCAGCGTCCTTGTAGTCGTTAGCGGGTTTCTGGATGGAGGCGTGCATCTGTACGTAGGCCTGGCAGATGAGGTCCACAGACTGACGCTTCACCGTCTCCCTGCAAGCCACACAATCAGACATTCAGAGATGCCACGTAGCCAATGACAAAAGGAAATCTTACAATTTGGTCCAAGAGATTAATATAATTTTATGTCAAATTTCCAGCAAAAAGGAAGGAATTTCTGCAAAAGTAGGAAAACTGGCATCTCTGTACATTAGGCCAAACCCAAAATAAAGTTGGTCAATGGATTTCACTTTTGAAAAAAATGGTGCGAGCGAGCAAATTTCTTTCTTTTATTTTTCAAGTTTATTTTTTGAGTCAATGGATTTTAGTCATGAAAAAGTGGAGTGAGCAACAATTTTTTTTTTTTTACCAAACCTCTGAAAAAAGAGAAACAATGTATGAGCCAAGCGAAACCCATTGACAATTTCTTTTGGGGTCGAGCCTTAGGAAGCGCTCATTTTTGAACAATCAGGGTGGATTTCTTTTTCTTTTTGGGGGGGAGGGGGGATGCAAAATTATTTGGACCCCCTTGAGGGTTTGGGAGGGCCATTTCCCCATGGAAACCATTCACTACAGAATTTGGGTACAACCGACACATGAAAGATATACAATGCATTTCCCCCACCAATTAGCCAAAAGTTATCTCTAGCCCCCTCCCCCCATAACATTTGAATTTTGAGAAATGCCCCCCTCCCGCCCAATTGCCGGCGGAATCAAGCTTGGTTTTGAGTAAGTTTTGGACCTAATTTACTTTTGAACCCTCCCCCCACCCATATTTACCAAGCCCCCATCCCCCAGCTGGCAGTAAAAGACCCCACATTACCTGAGTTTGGCGCTGAGTAGCAGTGTGCACTGAGGCATGACCAGGCTGTCTGGGGACGCCAGGTAACTGTCAAACTTGTTCTGGAAGAGGGAAGAGTGAACCAAATTAAACATGTGTTCTGACCAAGGCATGCACATTCCTTTCGTAACTGATAAAGGACTTTGGAGATGAATACCAAGGTGGACTTTCCTGTCCGCAATGGCGAGTTACTCGCCAGGGATGCATTCATGCATCATAACGACAAAGGTCATGATGCATTCATGTATCATGACGACAAAGGTGATGATGCATAAATGCAGCCCTGGCGAGTTACTCACCAGGAATGCATTCATGCATCATGCAGTCTTTGCGAAAACATGCAGGACAGTGGCAATGTCCTCCTAAAATGCCACCGGTCCAGCAGATTGACAGGTGTAGCAGGACCGAATGTCCAGAAATATGTTGTTTTTTTAGAACTAAAATAATTTAGTTTGTCTCTAAAAATGAAATATGTTTGTCAATATACTGTGCAAATCTATATATTTATCCTGATTTAGCCATAGATGATTACAAATAAAATGTATTTTCAATGGACAAAAATATTTTTTACTTAAAGTATATAAATTGTCAGATATGTGGCTATCCGATCCTTCAAAAATGTAGCTGGTCCTGCAACATTGAAAACTTGAAGGACCGAATGTCCTGTGGGATGAAAAAGTTTTCGCAAAGACTGCATCATGACGACCAAGGCCATGATGCCTTAAAGCGTTATGCCGCCCTTAAAGGGATATAAAGGGGGCTCAATGCCTAAAGGAAAAATTTGATGTCATGTCTACTAGAGGGTAGTACGAGTGATATACTGTATTCAACCCAATATTAAATAAGCGCACATCCCCCTTTTTTGGCCCGATTTTAGACTAAAACATGTGAAGTCTTGAGCCCAAATTAACTCTCAACTAGTGGAAACGTGGGGGAAATGAGTAGGGGTATGTGCATAATAAAGTGCCTCTACATGGGTAAAAAACGACACGTGTGACACGGCGACACGGCCCTTTTATAAATCAACAGACACAGAAAATTAGGGCTAAAAATCGACCTACAGAGATTTTTCTATGAATTCTTATATATGTAAACATCGGCCCTTTTGCTAAAAATCGACACGGCAACACGGTCAAAACTATAGTGACCCATGTAGAGGCACAATAAAATTTTGCTTTTTTCCCCCTTTTTTCTTTTAGCTTAAAATGATTTTTTAAGCGTAATGTGCGCTTATTATGTCGAATACGGTAATGGGATAATATTAAAGGGGGCTTACCTCATGGTAACGTTTGATGTCATGTTTACTAGAGAGTGGTACAAGTGATATACTGCAATCAACCTTATAAGTGCACACCCCCTTTTTGGCCCGATTTTAGACTAAATTAATTACGTCAAGTCTTGAGCCCATATTTACTCAGTGGCATAGATGTTTACAGTATAGTATAATGTATATATCTATGCTACTGAAAACGTAGGGGAAAATGAGTGGGGTGTGTGCATAACAGAATTAAATTTTGCTTTATTTTCACTTAAAATATTTTTTTAGCGCAGAGTGTTTAATACGGTACCGATACACTGAACGTGCACCTACCATGGCTGACTTGACGCTGATCCCGTTCATACCGGGGAGGGACGACAGTGGTCCCTGGAGGAAGAAACAACAACTAAGATTAAAACACAGACCATAACAATACTAGAGTACTTCTAGTCGATTCCTAAATTGCCGGAGCTCTACTGGTTGCTGCCAGGCGAGCACTGATGACAGCTATCCCGATGCGTACCATTTAATTCCACAATAATTGCAGTTAATTGCTTCATTTGTTTAAATGTATCTCACTAGCCTAGAGAACTAGCATCGTGGGCATAGATATGCATAAAGTTGGACATCCTAAGGGAGTGGTCATTTTTTAACAACACAGTGGTTTTGCTGTTGTAAGGGGGGGGGGGAATTAAAATAATTTGGATCCCATTTGAGGGGGATCCATAGTAACAGTAGAGGTGCCTGGGAGGCTATATATAGTAACAGGGTACCTGGGAGGCTATATATAGTAACAGGGTACCTGGGAGGCTATATATAGTAACAGGGTACCTGGGAGGGCTGGTGCTGCTGCATCATACCGTACATCTGGGCTATATATATATATAACAGTGGAGGTGTCTGGGAGGCTATATATAGTAACAGGGTACCTGGGAGGCTATATATAGTAACAGGGTACCTGGGAGGCTATATATAGTAACAGGGTACCTGGGAGGCTATATATAGTAACAGGGTACCTGGGAGGCTATATATAGTAACAGGGTACCTGGGAGGGCTGGTGCTGCTGCACCATACCGTACATCTGGGCGAGGCCGGTTCGGTTCAGGATAAAGGAGGCTTGCTCACTCACTAACGTGTCCACGTGCGCATCGATCTGTCAACATACAAAGGGTACATCATCAATCTGTCAACCAACCTTAGGCCACACCGAAAAAAAAATTTTGGTCAATGGATTTTCCTTTTCACAAAATGGTGCGAGTGAGCGAAATCTTTCTTTTTTTCAAGAATATTTTTTTTGGCAGTGGATTTTGTAGCTGGAAAAGTGGAGGGAGCGACAATTTCTTTATTTTTGTACCTAGTCTCTAAGAAGGTTCTAAGAAAACCCATAAAAAAAAGATCTCTTGATCTGGGAGTACATGTATCAAAAGAAGAAAGAAGTAAAGAAAAATTATTATCTCACTTTTCCAAAAAATGGTATGGACTAACTGGCTAGTACCGGTATTGATCGTCAGGGGCAGTCGTAACCTTCCAACCATGAACATTTTCTCAAGTACGGAGGACGAAATAAATAAAAATAAAATAACATTTTGTCTTTCACATTTTACTACCTAAAATCTTTGATAATAGTCTGATTTACAAGCTGTAAAAACTGACATATAGCAATTTCATTGGAGATTCACACATTTATTTTTCGTGCGGCAGTTTTCATGGTAGTGCGGTGAGCCCATAAACCAAAGAAAAAGATTAGTGTGGCTTAAGGCCTACCTGTGCTTGCAGCATCTCGAGTCGTTGGTCCATGAACTCAAACAGCGCGAGCGTCGTCTGTATCAGGTAGATGCAGTTAATCATGTAAGTGGCCATGTCCACCGTGTTCAGTCTGAAACACAATCATCCACTTTAGGGAGAGCTCATCTGTTAACAGGGGGGCAATTTTTATGAAAACAAAGTAAGAAATTTTATTATGAGCCAAATTTTTCCTCTAAAGCTCACATTCAGCTTATAAACAATTACCAAAAAAACTCTCGAATAAGCCTAACTCGCGTATTAATCGTACCCCTAAATTTGGAGAATCCTATAAGCTCACAGGGCATCTGATTATGGTCAGTTTAGTACTGTAGTATACATCTAGAAACTCCTGTATAAGCTGCACCCTGACTCTGGGATGAACTATAAGCTGCACTAGTGATCTGATTTGCGTGCTATACGCAGCTTCTACGTGAGGCTTTACGGTAAGGCTACGTAAAAAAGATTATCAGCTTGGCGGACACCGCCCGCATCAGTTAAAAAGGGCCACATAGGTGCTTTTTATTTCATTTTTCAAAAAAATATGGCCAAAATACCGCATGCATGACGAGGGTAACATATAAAATACAGAACTAACCATATCTCAACCAATAATTGGTGTAGAAACTATGAATTCTCAATGGAAGACGTGGCGTTTTACTTACTTCTCTCACCTGGTGTAGAAACTAGATTTAAAAACCATTTTACTCCCTGTGCTATTCTCAATGTAGTTAGATTATTGTCCCCATCATCTATGCTGGTTGTAATGAGGATTATATATCAATTAATGTATCCAAATTCTATTAAACCTAAATAAAAATAAAAATTGGCCGCTCTCATGGCATAAAATAGGAATATCAAATAAAATAAAAAGCCTCCCTCCCGCACCTGTTTTTTCCCAAAAGTATCCGCAAAGCTAATAATTATCTTTATGCGGCCTAAGGCAGCTTTATAACCGCGGTGTTTACAGTACCTGCTGGCAGAGACTGAGCACATCTGGATGAGGGGGTCGACGACACACGTCAGGATCTGGGCAAAGTCGCTCTTCTTCATGTCCATGGGCACGACGGACGAGTCGTGGGACGACAGAATCTCCTGCAGCAGCTGCAGGCTCTGGGTCAAGGACGAGGTCGGGCCAAGGTCACCCGGCGGTAACTCCACCTGGTGGAGGAACGGGGAATTACACATTTGATAACTCACCAGTGGCATCAAGCCTGTTGACAGTTGATAGTTACTGACAGTGTGAGTTACTGACAGTTGACAGTAACTGACAGTGTGACAGTTACTGACAGTATGACAGTTACTGAGAGTATGACAGTTACTGACAGTTGACAGTTACTGACAATGTGACAGTTACTGAAAGTATGACAGTGTGACAGTTTGTAACTGTATGACAGTTACTGACAGTAACTGACAGTATGACAGTTACTGACAATGTGACAGTTACTGAGAGTATGACAGTGTGACAGTTAGTAACTGTATGACAGTTACTGACAGTATGACAGTTACTGACAGTATGACAGTTACTGACAGTGTGACAGTTACTGAGAGTATGACAGTGTGACAGTTAGTAACTGTATGACAGTAACTGACAGTATGACAGTTACTGACAGTATGACAGTTACTGACAGTATGACAGTAACTGCATGACAGTTAATAACAGTATGACAGTTGACAGTTACTTACAGTTGACAGTTTGACAGTTACCTTTTCTAGCAGTTTGTTGGCCTGACAGTTGAGGCTGTTGAAGAACATCTTGAGGCTGAGTAGGTACATGTCGTCTAGCGTGTCGAGCAGCGACGAGCCCTCCTTCAGCAGCTGCCTGCAACACACATACAACAGTTACGATAAAACCTTGCTTTTATTTGGAATCTATTTTTGCAATAAGTCGATTTTCCTTCCCAAAAGTCCAATTCGACTTATAATTAGGGTTTTACTAAAACTTAAAAAAAGACTATTTAGCAACCCTGGAATTATATACCATGTAAACGCTATTTCTTTCCCTAGATGTTGGGGATCGTATAAAGGGCCCAGGAATAAGCTGCTTTAGTGGGGTGTAGGGTGGGGTATGGCTTATAAGCGAGGTTTTGTGGTGGGGAGCGCTCATTTTGAACAAAAGGTGGGTTGGTGGATTTGGGGGCGGGGAAACAAAAAAATAATTTGGACCCCCTGAAGTGGGGGGGGGGGGGAAACCAAAAAAAATTGGACCTCTTGAGGGGAAGACCCGTTGGGGAACCAAGAAAATTTCGACTTGCTAATACAGAAATCCAAAGCCCCCCCCTAAATTGTCATAAAATTGACCACTTGGGGAGAGCAAAATAAATTGAGTGATTCTACTACCCCGACCACATCTGGCAAATTAGGGCTGAGGGTCATTCTTTGATGACAATATTCTGAAAATGTAAGGTTACTAATGTAAATTTGAGAAAACAACACTGAAATATTAGTATGCAATATTATCTTTGATATTCAACTACTAAAAATTCACTTGTGTAACTGTGTATAACCCGCGGGTTAAATGAAAAACAAACCCCAGGTGTAGGTTATACAGTATTGTCAAGGTGGGGGATGCGGTTTATGCGCGAGATGCGGGTTATGCGTGGGAATTTACGGTATACAGGAATAGCACATGCTACTACTTCAGGTAGATGGGGGCTACACTGTTATATAGGCAAATTAATTAAAAACCAGGTTCCTTTACTTAAAGTCTTTATTGGTTGGTGCTGTAGGTAGCCTCCCCCTGCTACCGTGCCTCCTCCAGTGCGGCTCGTCTCACCCCTGGTCTGCTCCAGTCTGCTCACCCTCCTCCAGGGTGCCGCATCCACTCCACAGCACCCTGTGGAGGTACCCTACTTCTGGGGGGGGGGGGCACTCACATCTACTATACTACCAAACCCCCATCTCCTTATCAGGCTAATCCCCTCACCGCCCACCTGGAACAAAAGGTGCTGATAAGAAATTCACCCATGATGCACTTCTCTGGAGTTGGGGGCCTAACCACAATGCATTGCTCTGAAGCAAGATGGCGGTCCCCATAGCCTGATGCGCTAGTCCCGTATATAACACATGTCGTTACCCACATCCACCATTTCTGACCAAGCCCAAGGGTTCCTTTCATTTCAAAACGAAAAATGGCCAAAAACTAATCCGTTGAACAGAAAGCCTCGAGTGGGATGCCCCGAAACACAAGGATATTAAAGATTCAAAAAGAAAACGCTGCACGATCGGGTGACGGGGGAGAAGAACGTGAAATTAATCCTAG
This sequence comes from Harmothoe impar, assembly GCA_947462335.1. Taxonomy (NCBI): domain Eukaryota; kingdom Metazoa; phylum Annelida; class Polychaeta; order Phyllodocida; family Polynoidae; genus Harmothoe; species Harmothoe impar. Next base: position 60,893,858 of record OX381714.1, read on the forward strand.
ACACCAATATATGAATTCAAATGAAACCCACAACACAGTAAATAAAATTGATCAGATGTTGTGACAAACCCGATGGTGGCGTTGTAGCACTTGGTCAGCCTGTACAAACACAGCGTAAACATGACACACAGGAAAAGATTGTTGTGTTTCGGTAACAGGGTTACAGTGTTACTCTTTTTTATTTAGGATGACATGGTCTTTTTTTAGTACCGGTATCTAAAATAGATAAATAAATAAATAAATAAAGTAACCTACCTTATGGTGGTGTGGTAAAACTCGGTGAGGTTTCTTTTTTTAATTGCCTTATTTTTTTGGTATTTAAAAAATAGTCATAAAAAAAGGAGAAGAAAGGTAACGTACCCGATGGTGGTGTGGTAGAACTTGGTGAGGTTGGTGAGCTTGTAGATACTCGTGTTTTTTTGTGTTTTTTTTTGGTTGTTTTTTTAAATTGCTTTTTTTTGTGTTTAAAAAATATTCATAGGAAAAAAGAAGAAAGGTAACATACCCTATGGTGGTATGGTAAAACTTGGTGTGGTTGGCTAGCTTGTATATACTCGTGTTTTTTTTTTTGTTTTTGTTGCTGTTTTAAAATTTGCTTTCTTTTTGGTATTTGAAAGATATTCATAGAATAAAAAGAAAGTAACGTACCCTATAGTGGTTTGGTAGAACTTGGTGAGGTTGGCGAGCTTGTAGATACTCATGTTTTTGTGAGCTTTTTTTGTTGTTTTTTTTCTCTTTTTTTAAAATTGCTTTTTTCTTGGTGTTTAAAAAATAGTCATAAAAAAGAAGAAGAAAAGTAACGTACCCGATGGTGGTGTGGTAGAACTTGGTGTGGTTGGTGAGCTGGTAGATACTCGTGTTGTTTTTTTTTGTTTTTTTTTTTTTGCCTTTTTTTTTAAATTGCTTTTTTTCTGTGTTTGAAAAATATTCATAAAAAAAAGAAAAGTGACGTACCCGATGGTGGTGTGGTAGAACTTGGTGAGGTTGGTGAGCTTGTAGATACTCGTATTTCTTTTTTTTGTGTTTTTTGTGTTTTTTTTAATTGTTTCTTTTTGGTATTTAAAAAATGTTCATAAAAAAAAGAAGAAAAGTAGCGTACCCGATGGTGGTGTGGTAGAACTTGGTGTGGTTGGCGAGCTTGTAGATACTCATGTTTTTTTTGTTGTTTTTTTGTTTTTTTTGAATAGCTTTCTTTTTGGTATTTAAAAAATATTCATAAAAAGAAGAAGAAAGGTACGTACCCTATGGTGGTGTGGTAGAACTTGGTGAGGTTGGAGAGTTTGTATATACTTGTGTTTTTTGTTGTTGTTTTTGTTGCTTTTTTAAAAATTGCTTCTTTTTTGTGTTTAAAAAATATTCATAAAAAAAAGAAGAAAAATGACGTACCCGATGGTGGTGTGGTAGAACTTGGTGAGGTTGGCGAGTTTGTAGAGGAGGACCGACCCGGGTTCTGACACCAGCACCTGTTCTACCCGCACCTTGAGTGGCCGACACAACCCCTCCGTCAGGTGTCCCAGCACGTCCGCCATCTTCTCATCCACCGCTACAACATTAAATAGTTATATATAGAAAACAGCTACTGTAAACATGCTTTATTTTGCGCTGTAAATATTTTCGCAGATTTTAAAATCCGCGAAAATATTTATCTAAGGGAGTGTTCCAACCGTGATCTGCATCAAATCAATGTGATCTGCATCAATTTATGTGTTGCAAAGTGTTGTAAGCTGCATCAATAGAATTTCTACTTTGCATTTATACTCAGATGGACACATGCAGCATCTAGATAGTAACTGGGGTGTATTTCATAGTACCCAGCTCTTTTATTGGGCAATGGTGGTTTACTATGGGGACTATTCCCATTCCATGTCATGATAATTCCCCAATAATAATGGATATACTGATTAGATAGAGATGCCTTGGAATATATGAGACTTAGTACCTATTGGTATTTTGGATAGGGTATTGCCCATCCATAATATTCACATAGCCAATGGTTGCAAGATGAATGCAGATCACGTTGATTTGATGCAGATCACGGTTGGATGGTCTGACGTGATCTGCACTACTGCTGATCACGGTTGTACAGCAGGTGGTGAGATTTCGCGCCCAACCCCCCCCCCTCAAGAGGGGTCAGAATTTTTTACGCCCCCCCACCTCCTAAGGAGGGGTCGGAAATTTTTACCCCCCCTCCCCAAACCCGACCACCCCCCCCTGTTTTTTACCCCTCCCAGCATGGAGGCTTTTCCAGTTTAGCCCACCCCCACCCCCCACTGAGGGCTCGGCCCTTAGGGAGTGTTCATTTATTAGTTACCGGGGGGGGGGGGTGCGTAAAAATTTCCGACCCCTCCTTCGGCGAGGGGGGGCACAAAACCTTCCACACACTCTCGAGGGGGGGGCGTAAAAAAATTTCGCCCCTCCGTGCAAAATCTCACCACCCCCCCTGTAATTAACAAGGGGACAAATTCAAGGATTTTACGGCAAAGCCGTAGTGGCTTTGGGTTTTTATAGGATTGTTATGAACTACAGGTGAGAAAAAAAAGGGGGCATATATTTATAATTGTTGGAGTTTCTGGGGTTCTTATGCAATTCCTATTTGATGGTTTGCAGCAACACTGCATGGTCAGTTAACTACATGCACTTAGCTAAATCTTTTTGATTTTAATTGGTTTTACTGCAGCTGGTATAACTATAGAATCCAATATGTACTAATGGAATCAAATAGGTACCAATGCAATTCCATTGGTGGCGATGCACTCCATTGATGCCTATGCAAATACCATCTTGGCAGCCATCTTGAAAATTACATGGATCAAAAATCGGAGCCTACAAATGGATTCTACACACCAGAAAACCCGATTATACATGTGTCATACAAGGAAATCAGACAATCTTGAGTTTTTGGTGGCCATCTTGGCAGCCATCTTGGAAATTTCTCGGATTGAAAATTTGGGTCTGAAAATGGATTCTACATCCCAGAAAACCCTATTATCCATGTATCACACAAGGAAATCAGACAATCTTGAGTTTTTGGTGGCCATCTTGGCAGCCATCTTGGAAATTTCCCGGATTAAAAATTTGAGTCTGAAAATGGATTCTACATCCCAGAAAACCTGATTATCCATGTATCACACAAGGAAATCAGACAATTGTAACAGTCGCGGAAAAATCGTCTGGAGAAAGCAGGACTCGAACCCACGACCCCCTGACTCCGGAGCCAAGTGCTCTACCACTGAGCTACTTCCCCGTCTGACAATCTAACAGCGCCGTACGTTACTGGGTCGGTTCGGTAACCACTGCCCTTACACAATCTTGAGTTTTCGGCAGCCATCTTGGCAGCCATCTTGGAAATTTCTCGGATTGAGAATCTGAGCCTGAAAATGGATTCTACATCCCAGAAAACCCTAATATCCATGTATCACACAAGGAAATCAGACAATCTTGAGTTTTTGGTGGCCATCTTGGCAGCCATCTTGGAAATTTCCCGGTTTGAAAATCTGAGCCTGAAAACTGATTCTACATCCCAGAAAACCCTGTTATCCATGTATCACACAAGGAAATCAGACAATCTTGAGTTTTCGGCAGCCATCTTGGCAGCCAGAGGGAGGAGGAGGGGGCAGAGGGAGGAGGGAAGGCAGAGGGGGGGGGGAGAAGGTAACAGGAAGGAGGAAAATGGGGTAGAGTGGGCAGAGGGAGGAGAAGGTAACAAGAAGGAGGTAGAGTGGGGAGGAGGGTAAAGATGGGGTAGTAGGAGGGGCAGAGGGAGGAGGAGAGGGCAGAGGGAGGAGGAGGAGGAGAGGGCACAGGGAGGAGGAGGAGGAGGAGAGGGCACAGGGAGGCACAGGGAAGAGGAGGGGGGCAGAAGGAGGACTTGTGATGACCTTCCTTTAAAGACTGTAGAATATTATTTCAGGGTTGGTGCATGTGTGTGTGGGGTGGGGGAGGGGTAATTATGTTGGACTTCACAGTTTGTCTTTGGGCGGGCTTGAGTGATTTCAAGAGCCACCCTGGACCACTCAACCTCTAGTATAGGTCCTGTATGGGAATTGGGATTGACATTGACAGCTCGGCTTGATATAGGAGTCAATAGTTATTAGGCTGGTACCTATCCTTGCCATTGACAGCCACATTAGAGAACTCAAAATATGGCTGTTCACAAGATATCTAGGCCTTACCACAAGGTACATTGGTTCTACATGTAGTAACTGAAAACAAGATCTAGGATAAATTAGTCTTGCACACACCTATAAGGACACATGGGGATACCAGTCCTAGGCAAGGTTTTAGGGCCAGCTAGGGCTATATATAACAATGAACAAGGGGGCCTATGCTAGTCTTTTCTTGTCGAAAAAGCGACACTCTGGTCTGTGGTGTAAATGGCTTTGGGGACAAGGTCCCAAAGCCAATAAATGAACACTCCCTTAGGCAATGTAATCTCTTTGATAAAGCAGACGTCTACTTACAGACGGCGGTGCAGCGTTTGAGCAGACTCTGTAGATGCTCCTTCTCTGAGGCTGTCGCTTGGTGCAGCCATGCCAGCATGTCCCCCACGTAGCGCAGCGGGTCGTGGGAGTGCAGCTCTATGGGGCGCGGCGTCCCCCCCGGCCCTCCCCGCGTCAACGCGTCGATGAACCCCCGCACAATGGCCGTCCTCCGGGCTGTACCAAACTCGTCCAGCGAGTAGTTGAAGAGGACCGGGCGGTCCTGGAGGGCCTCCAGGGCCTGACACAGCTGGGAGCTCAGGTCCAGAGAGTCTCCACTCAGCGCGCGGCACTCGTTCTGAGTCCACCTGGAACAGGGTAAGGGTCATTATGAAACCAGTGAGTCGCCGCTCCGTGCTCGGCACTCGTTCTGAGTCCACCTGGAACAGGGTAAGGGTCAGTATGAAACCAGCGAGTCGCCGCTCAGCGCGCGGCACTCGTTCTGAGTCCACCTGGAACAGGGTAAGGGTCAGTATGAAACCAGCGAGTCTCTCATGGAACAAGGTAAGGGTCAGTATGAAACAAGCGAGTCTCCACTCAGCGCGCGGCACTCGTTCAGAGTCCACTTGGAACAGGGTAAGGGTCAGTGTGAAACCAGCGAGTCTCCACTCAGCGCGCGGCACTCGTTCTGAGTCCACTTGGAACAGGGTAAGTGTCAGTATGAAACCAGCGAGTCTCCACTCAGCGCGCGGCACTCGTTCTGAGTCCACTTGGAACAGGGTAAGTGTCAGTGTGAAACCAGCGAGTCTCTCAGGGAAGAGGGTAAGGGTCAGTATGAAACCAGCGAGTCTCCACTCGGGACTCGTCCTGCCGAGAGCAGGGGCTTCCCTGAATAAATGAATGGTATAGGCGATTGACATCACGTGTGACCCGGGTGGGGGGGATGGGAGAGGGGGGATGGAGGGAGGAGGGACGGGGGAGGGGGGGGTGGAGGGTGGAGGGACGGGGGAGGGTGGAGGGACGGGGACAGAGGGAGGAGGGACAGGGGAGGGGGGACGGAGGGAGGAGGGACAGGGGAGGGGATGGAGGGAGGAGGGACGGGAGAGGGGGGGGTGGAAGGTGGAGGGACGGGGACAGAGGGAGGAGGGACAGGGGAGGGGGGACGGAGGGAGGGAGGGAGGGAGGGAGGAGGAGGGACAGGGGAGGGGATGGAGGGAGGAGGGACGGGGGAGTGGGAACAGAGGGAGGGGGGAAAAAAGATTTGTCTCAAAAAAGCGTTCCCTTGCTGCTCAACATAGAAACCAATGTGCCTGACACTCTGGGGGAGGCCATTTGGTGGAGGTTTGTCCTATACCTGCAGTGCTGAAGAAAAATGGTCAAAAAAAACCAAAGTGTCACTTTTTCATATGCATTTTTCAGGCATTTGAAGAAGGCTTTGATCAACATTGGAGCATCTATCAATAGGCATTTGTCACAGCTTCATGTGAAGGCAACAATTGTAATCCTGCAATTTTTATTAACAGAATTATTGATGGTTAAAGTGATGTGAAAAATGTCTTAATTTTTCTGCAGAACCGTTGTATAAGACCCTGAGGCACAGCAGTGCCCCTGGGTCAATTATATTCCATTGTACGAAGATTCAACAAGTACTGAATGTCCCTCAGTTAAATGGGTATAGGGCACCCTGAGTTTATAGTGAGCCCTTTAAAGCCAGAACGCTCCCTGCCCTCCAGTAACAGTTGGAGCTGAGCGAGAACAGGCACTCTGTGCCTTTATAGAGGAGGTGGGGGGTTTTAAGAAGGTGTGTCAGCTAAATGTTTAGAGAATTTTTAGTTTTATCATATTACTATTGTATCTCCTCATCTCATATCTCATACGTCTTCCCTAACTTTTACAATGAATGGTATATGTGCTCTATATCACATGTGAACCAGGGCCTTTTTTTGCAATACTGTTGTTTTCATTTAGTTTTCTTTTTTCACTGTTTTTATCTATAACGTTTAAAATGAAAATGAAATGTACCGTAAAACCCCGCCTTTAAGACGGATTTTATTTGGGATTTTTTTTTTGTACAAGACGGATTTTTTTCCAGAATAGGGGGGTCGTCTTAAAGCCGGGGTTTTCCAAAAAGTGAAATTTTTTAGGCCAAGAAAAAAAGCCAAAAAACGCTTAAAACTATGAGGAAAGGATGCAAATACGTTTGTAACATGTTTGGTTAGACTTTATTACTTTTAGAGCTCATTATGAACAAGTGCAGCACGAACATAATACAATTTAAGATGTATCATTGAATACACACTACCGGTATGACAGTAGGCCTACACATGCAGAAAGGGGCGTGGTCACACCCAGAATATGAATACAGCATATCAATGGTTAGACCTTTCTGTTGTCATTGTACATAGCCTCTATTAAAAGCCTTCAAAGTCAGACTCATCAGAGGAGTCTCCAGCTGGGGCAACCGGCTCATCATCTTCTGCCCCAGCTGCTGCCTGCAGCTGCCCAACTGCTGCATCCAGGGCTTCCTCGTCCTCCCAGATAAGGTCATCTTGAGTACCATCCAGGGCATTACTTATGCCACACTTTAAGAACGAGCGGATGATCATGTCAGCTGGGATCTTTGCCCAAGATGCCACAGCCCACTCAGTGAGCAGTTCCCTTGAAGGGGCACGCCTGTTGCCCCCTTTGGTATACTCAGGGGTGCCCTCAATCATCCATTTTTCCCAGGCTGCCCTCATGTGGACCTTAAAGGGCCGGTTGATTGACACATCTAGGGGCTGAATGAGGGGGGTCAGCCCCCCAGGGATCATTGCAATATCTACTCCTCTTGCTGTTAGGGCAGCTTTGACATTCTCAGTTTTATGTACTTGACATGCATCCCATACTAGCAGTCTTCTTCTAGGGTGGAGAAAAGGGAAGCACTGCCGAATCCATGTCAGACACCTATCTTCATCAATGTAACCCTTTTCCTGTTGGGTTACCACTGCCCCCGGATGATTTATCTTCAGTGGCCTCTTCCCCTTGAAGATGAGGGTTGGGGTTACTTTCTTCCCAGCCGCAGAAATCATAAGGACAGCAGTAAATCCTCTCTTCTCACCACCACATGTCTTAACATGAACAGTCTTGTCTCCTACAGTAGCCAATGTCCTACCCCCTGGCATGTCAAATTGTAGGGGGGTTTCGTCCATATTGAATATATCTTCTAGTTTATATTTATGTTGCTCTCTCAATCTAATGACGAACCTCTGGAAACTGAGCATTTTTTCCTCACTATCTGGGGGCAGCTTCTGCCCAAGTGAAGTCGCTGTACGAGTGGACAAACAATTCCTCCTTTTGAACCGATCTAGCCACCCATTGGATGCTTTAAAGTTAGGCGACTGCTCTTGAAGTTTTTTTGCCTGAACTTGAACCAGCTTACCAGTGACGGCATGCCCTGCTGCCCTAGTGTCCAGGACCCAGTCCATCATTTTCTCCTCCAGTTCTAGGTCCTTTGCGTGGTAGGTCCCAGGTTTTAGGACCTTTTTCTTTGTTGACTTTAGGTCCTGTAGGCCACCCTTGCTCTTCCTCCATGACCGGACCATGGACTCAGAAACGCCATGTCTCTTCCCGGCCTTTGTGTTGTTTTCTAACAGTTCGGCATCCTCCACCACCTTTAACTTGAAGGCAGCAGTATAGCTGTGCCTTGAGGCACGGGGCATCATGCAGATGCCTTTAATCCTTGATAAAAGCTGTCAACAGATGTCAAAATATGGCGCACGCCGTCATCAGATAACGACTGAAGGTGACTGTGACGTCACAAGATGCTGCTTGGGCAGCCTTGACATTGACCTAGTTAATAGTGTACACAGCGACGCCCACGTCGAGGGGCAGAGCGTCCTCAACAGAGCGCCAACTTGGGCAGAAACCACAAGAAGTGACGAGTTTTAAACAAGAAAAGTTGGTAGGAAGGGGGTCTGGGATGGGGTCTGGCCCCCACAGAATTCTCAAAGTCGGGGGTCGTCTTAAAGGCGGGGTTTTTCAAAATATCATATTTTTTTTGCACAAGACGGATTTTTTTCTAAAGTTGGGGGGTCGTCTTAAAGGCGGGGTCGTCTTAAAGGCGGGGTTTTACGGTAAGCAAAGATTGAATATGTGATTAACATCGCAAATGACTCAGGGTCAGGTTGATAAAGGGATTCAATTGATGGACTAAATGACTAAATCCATCAATTTTATTTCAGGAACAATGAATTATTTGTCAATTCTGAGAGCAGGAATGTATTCCTGGGTCAAAACTACCCTCAAATCATGTGTCACACTAGTATGTTATCATATTTCAACTGAGCAGGTGGGTGTGGGCAAGCCGGTGGGTGTGGGTGAGCCGGTAGGTGTGGGCAAGCCGGTGGGTGTGGACGAGCTGGTGGGCGTGGGCGACAGTTGCAGGCTGCAGGCATGTACCGCCTTTTGTCCCTATCAAAAAGCGAGTTGATCGTACGATAAACGGCAGAGATACGGTGACGCTGTCGCTGTGGGACTGTCGTGATGTTTCGTTGACTTCTTGTGGAGTACGAGAATTGCGAGTGGCGCCACCATATCTTTTACGGGTGGAGAGAGAACTAAAAAGCTATAGCCTTACCTTCATTTTTATGAAGGTTACCGAAGGTAGGGGCAATATTGTGGCCTCAGAGCGTCTCAAAAAGTGTCTCACCCCGTTTTTACATTAGAACAAAGAGGATTTCATGTAAAGGGACACTTCATGAAGGTCTGTAGTTTACTTGAAACCCTATCCTTTAACATTGCGCCGAAAAAGTTTGTTTTTCGCTGTTTAGGTGACTTTTTTTCAAAATCAATTTTGTGTATGAAATATTGCTTTTTTAGTTTCAATCTTTGATGGCATGGATTGGCATTGATCAAAACTTGTTTGTAGCAGCATTTAAATATTTTATTTTCAAATGTTTCACAGGAGAAAAAGGGACAGAAAGCAAGGGGCTTTTTTGACAAAAAGTCCAAAAATACCTGTCTCTAAAGAACCTGGCACTACTGTGCCCTGGTTCAATTATTGGCAGTGTCATAGTCTATAAGATGGGCACATGCAGTTCCATATTTTTTACTGTAGGTCGACACTAAAACTCCCCTACTGCATGGCTCAGCGCATTCTCTATCAGATTAGTTCCCCCAATACTCTCCTGGGGGAGTGCCTGAGTCAGTGAGGTAAATCGGGTACATTGTTATCAATCTCAAATTATGTATTAATAGACAAATATGTTGCACTGTTGTCAGCTAAAATGATAATGGAACCCATGGCATTGAAGTGATATTCATTTTGAAGAAAAGGTTCGGGAAGTCTATTAGCTGATATAAGGGCAGCATAGTGCTTCAATGCAATATGAACTGGCGAGTTATCCGCAGACAGCATGACAAGAAATGGATCTTGAGACAATATGCTGGATTAACCCTTTAAGGACGGCATGTCACTAAAAGATGATATTTGTCGTCATGATGCACCAATGGTGAGTCACTCACCGGTGCTGCATTGGTGCATCATGCTGACCCTTCGGAATGTCTCAACTCCATAGGGTTAGCATGATGCTTGAATGCAGCACTGGCGAGTTGCTCGCCAGTGCATCATGCATCATACCGACCAAGGGCATGATGCATTAAAGTGGCATACTCACCGAGCGTATCCCACTCACAATTCTATTACTGTTTTAAGTGTGAGTGGTGAGAATGCCCCTTTAAGGCATGATGCCGCCCTTACAGTGTTAAACATGTTCTAGATGTGGGAAGTACCTGTAGAGGCGTTCGTAGGCCGACTCCTGGTGCAGCGCCATAGACTCCATGATCTCCAGGCCGGCCGTCTGCTGGTTGGTCCTCAGCAACACCTTACAGTCCGAGTGGATCTGTCGCACACGCGCCAACGCACGGAAGAACTCCTGCACGGGGTAAAATAGTGTTATCTGTTACTGTAATTCAATACTGGCACTTTAATTCAATACTATATAAATATTTGCTCTGTACATATTTTTTCAATACTGTATAAATATTCACTCTGTACATATTTTCGTGGATTTATGAAAATCGCGAAAATATGTACAGCGCGAAAATATCAGCATTTATAGTATAAACAGCATCTAGGGTATACAGGGAAGTTACTGGGTGGGGATGCCCTTCCCGTGTCCCATCAGTAGGAGTCCATTATGCATGATAAAATATATTACAAGCTGTGAGAGAAGGCTAGACCACTCTCAAAAATTTAGAAAATAATAAAAAATTATAAAAAACTGACATAGGATACACAGCTATAGTCACATATAAATATTATAGGGGCCTACAACAACCCAGATAATATGGTTAACACACTAGGAAAGGTGAACACAGGTATATTGCCAGTGTCTAGCAAAAAGTGCACTTGTAAACAAGTGTCAGTGTGACTGAGCCTCAGCTTGGCCAGTGAGTGACCAGCTGACCACAGGTTGACCAATGAGACCCAATGGAGGGAAAAATCATGCATAATTAAGTCGGGCTGGATTTTGCCAGCAGGTTTGGTGGGCACTTTTGTAGTTGTGGTATATGAACATCCTCGTTTTCTACAGTATTTTTTCAATACTGTATAAATATTCGCTTTGTACATATTTTCGTGGATTTATGAAAATCGCGAAAATATGTACAGCGCGAAAATATCAGCATTTATAGCATAAACAGCATCTAGGGTATACAGGGAAGCTACTGGGTGGGGATGCCCTTCCCGTGTCCCCTGTAAGATGGTCCCCCCCTCCCCCCGGGTGCCCCTAGGGTATGAGGTACAACTTTCCGGGTGCAGGTGGCCCCCTTTAGGGTATCTATAATTTATCAGGTGGAGGTCCCAGTCCTGGGTGCCCCATAGGATGCCCCGACTCCCCCTCCTTCCCCTTCCCATATAACTCACCGCGTGCAGGTCTCCCTCCCGGGTGCCCCTAGGGTACGAGGTAACTTACCGGGTGGAGATCCCCTCCCGGGTGCCCCTAGGGTACAAGGTAACTTACCGGGTGGAGGTGCCCCTAGGGTACGAGGTAACTAACCGGGTGGAGGTGCCCCTAGGGTACGAGGTAACTAACCGGGTGGAGGTCTCCCTCCCGGGTGCCCCTAGGGTACGAGGTAACTTACCGGGTGGAGGTCCCCCTCCCGGGTGCCCCTAGGGTACGAGGTAACTTCCCGGGTGCAGGTCTCCCTCCCGGGTGCCCCTAGGGTATGAGGTAACTTACCGGGTGGAGGTCCCCCTCCCGGGTGCCCCTAGGGTACGAGGTAACTAACCGGGTGCAGGTCTCCCTCCCGGGTGCCCCTAGGGTACGAGGTAACTTACCGGGTGCAGGTCTCCCTCCCGGGTGCCCCTAGGGTACGAGGTAACTTACCGGGTGGAGGTGCCCCTCCCAGGTGCCCCTAGGGTACGAGGTAACTTACCGGGTGGAGGTGCCCCTCCCAGGTGCCCCTAGGGTACGAGGTAACTTACCGGGTGGAGGTGCCCCTAGGGTACGAGGTAACTTACCGGGTGGAGGTCCCCCTCCCGGGTGCCCCTAGGGTACGAGGTAACTTACCGGGTGCAGGTCTCCCTCCCGGGTGCCCCTAGGGTACGAGGTAACTTACCGGGTGGAGGTCCCCCTCCCGGGTGCCCCTAGGGTACGAGGTAACTTACCGGGTGGAGGTCCCCCTCCCGGGTGCCCCTAGGGTACGAGGTAACTTACCGGGTGGAGGTCTCCCTCCCGGGTGCCCCTAGGGTACGAGGTAACTTACCGGGTGGAGGTGCCCCTCCCAGGTGCTCCTAGGGTACGAGGTAACTTACCGGGTGGAGGTGCCCCTCCCAGGTGCCCCTAGGGTACGAGGTAACTTACCGGGTGGAGGTGCCCCTAGGGTACGAGGTAACTTACCGGGTGGAGGTCCCCCTCCCGGGTGCCCCTAGGGTACGAGGTAACTTACCGGGTGGAGGTGCCCCTAGGGTACGAGGTAACTTACCGGGTGGAGGTGCCCCTCCCAGGTGCCCCTAGGGTACGAGGTAACTTACCGGGTGGAGGTGCCCCTAGGGTACGAGGTAACTTACCGGGTGGAGGTGCCCCTAGGGTACGAGGCAACTTACCGGGTGGAGGTCCCCCTCCCGGGTGCCCCGTAGGATGCGGGCCTCCTCGGGTTTCAGCTGGAACTTGGACAGGAACACGTCGGCTACCTGCGCCCTCATGGCCAGCCGCTGACTGTGGGAGTACAACGGTTTCAGATTATCAACACTTTAGGGCCACTTAAAGTCAATAATCAGCTTTGCGGACACTTTTTAAGAAAAAAGGAGGCGGGAGGGCGCTTTTTATTTTATCTTGACTTTTTTCTGGAGGTGCAGGAGGGCCTTTTTATGTAGAAAATTGATGATCTGCGATTGGAGATAACGCCCCACCAAAAAAAAAGTTGGTCTACGGATTTTGTTTTCCAAAAATAGGTGCGGTAGGGCGAATTTTCTTTTTTTTTTTTACAAAATTCTTCTTTGTCTGCGGATTTCAACCTTGAATAATGTGCATAATTATTTTTTTTAAAGGGAAAATCTCTTTTTTGTAGAAGCTCAAATTTCCGTGCTCCTCGAGATAAAAAAAGCACCTTCAAACCAAAAAAAACAAATCTATTTCGCATAAAATGATGCGGGCGCTTTCCATAGACACTTTTTTTTCCAAAAAAAAATATGGTGCGGGAAATCCGTAGACCAACTTTTTTTTTGGTCTGGCCCAAGGTCTAAAATACCTTTTAAATTACGTTTCTACCCATATTAACCAGCTGAGACATTGATCATTTTGTAGTATACTTTTAAAAGCTTGCATATAAGCCGCCCCTGATCCTGATCCTATATTAAAGCTGCACTGGCGATGTGACTCACGTACTAGCCGCTGCCCCTACGCAAGGCTTTATGGTACCGTAAAACCTCACGTATAAGCCGCGGCTAGTACGGGAATCAGATCGGCAGTGCGGCTTTAGGATCGGCCCAGGGTCGGGGTGCGGCTTATACGTGAGGTTTTGCCACTATGATACAGTACTAAAATCGGCACATTTAGATCGCCAGTGCGGCTTATAGGATCGGCCGCACCTCAGGGTGCGGCTTATACGTGAGTTAGGCTTATACGTGAGGTTTTACAGTACACATATATTAAAACATTGCGATCGTGACTAGCTTCCTGATGACTGTACAGGTTTGATACCCTCCCACAGAGTGATGCACAGCACTGAGACCAACACGTGTATGGGGATGTGATCACACGTTTTTACATTGTGAATGACGTTTACCTTTCCGCTTGAAGTGTCGTCGTTTGGTTGATCAAATCCCGAGTCTGTTCCTTTGCAGCCTGAAATAAAAGAGTACATTTGTTGTATACTACTTCTTCATGTCCATGATACTACACTTTTCGCACTACTTTCTGAAAAATAGAGGTGATATATGGACAGTACTTGACTGAAATATGCCCTTTTGTTTTCATGATACATGAATGAGCCCTGAGCGTTACTCACCAGTGCTGCATTCACACATTATGATGGGATTGATACACTCCCAAAGGGTCGCCATGATGCTCGCATATTAGGCATGTTTGGTATCAATTAAAAGCTGAGTTTGTCCGCCGGAATTTACGGCAATAGACTGCTTAGGTCGTGTTGCTTTGATTCAATAATTTGACCATGATGAATCTATAAATCAAAGTTTTCATGATATGATGGCTTAGTTGACGGTTTAAGGGCAGCATGATATGAATAAAAGCTTATATAGTTTGTCGGCATGATACAGGTAACTACGTGGGAATTCCCGTTACCTTGAGGTGTTGCTAGTCTAGGGGTTTTATGCTGTATCAGGCGTTATTACAAGGTTTTATATATTTATATCCAAGCGACCGAGGAATTCGTTCAGGTTCCTCCCGCCTGGTGTTAGTGTGCGCAGTATCCTGGAGGGGGCGACTGTCGTCTCCCGGTTACTGTGCACGTTTACCACACGGCGGGAACCCCTACCCCGTGATCATGTACATTTCATCCCCAAAAAGGATATATAATGTCCCGTTCCTCGTTCAGTCGTCACTCGTCAGTCAGTGTAGGCCCGACTGACTCTATGCATTACCCCGTTGACATCATGTACGATACCTCCTGCTGATCATTCTCCCTTCGGGTTGAGACTTAGGCCTATTGTCAATTGTAGGTTATCCTGAATAAAATACACCTTTTGCTTCACACCTGGAAACTGCCGTTTTCGTCTTCCTTGAGACTATAAAATTATAGAACCACCACACTATCAAACCCCCTATGAGGCTCATACAATCTCCCCAAACTTAGGGTACACCTTAAATAGGGGAGTTAGGCTTATAAATATACAAGAATTTCCGGTACCTTGAGTCGTGATGTCATGTCCTCGCAGCAGTCGTTCATGGCTTTGACGTCCCCGTATACGCCGTCCAGCTGCTCCTTTACCTGCTGGAAGCAGTCCACAAACTCCTCGTTAATCGACAAACTCCGGTGCTCGATGTCCCCGCGCAGGTTACGCCGACTACGCAGGTTGTTCTCGTTGAAGAAGGACGAGAGGGATTTAAGCGCCTCCAACACATCCTGCAAGTATCAAAGCCATGGTTATCAATTGTAGATCTAGATACCATGATGCATAATGATATCCAGGAGATCTACCGTAATGTCTTGATTGTATCATAGACATGGATACACTATTGATGTCTATGATTGTATCTAGTTATTCCTAAAATGATCACTCATTCACTGCCGTTAGAAACGTGCCCTTTCCTGGTTAATTCATTTTATAATACATGTATAGTGAAGAAGGTAATTTGGATATTTGATTTTAAAATTCAATGTCATTATTGAATAGGAAAAGATATCGGTATCTCGTTGCATTGCATTAGTGAGTGGTTATCAATAACCAATATTCAAGAAGAGAGGGGTACAACCCCCCTGGCCTAGGCCCTAGGGGACACAAAATGTGTCCCCTTTGACTTTGTAAATTGTTCTTTGAACTAATCTACAGTAACACGCAGACTTTTTTCCTACAAAAGCCTTGAAAATGCCATAATTCGTTTAGCTCCCCCATTCTCGGGAGCAGTTGTCTGGTAACAAGGGGACAAATTCAAGGATTTTACGGCAAAGCCGTAGTGGCCTTGGGTTTTATAGGATTGTTATGAACTACAGATGAGAAAACGAGGGGGCATAGATTTATAATTTTTGGTGTTTCTGGGGTTCTTATGCAATTCATGTATGCCATGGCATAACAATAGAATCCAATATGTGCCAATGGAATCAAATAGGTACCAATGCACCTTCATTGATGCCTGTGCAAATACCATCTTGGC
Source organism: Harmothoe impar (assembly GCA_947462335.1). Classification (NCBI taxonomy): domain Eukaryota; kingdom Metazoa; phylum Annelida; class Polychaeta; order Phyllodocida; family Polynoidae; genus Harmothoe; species Harmothoe impar. Next base: position 60,909,591 of record OX381714.1, read on the forward strand.
AGCCATCTTGAAAATTACCTGGATCAAAAATCGGAGACTACAAATGGATTCTACACCCCAGAAAACCCTATTATACATGTGTCATACAAGGAAATCTGACAATCTTGAGTTTTTGGTGGCCATCTTGGCAGCCATCTTGGAAATTTCTCGGATTGAAAATCTGAGCCTGAAAATGGATTCTACATCCTAGAAACCCCTACTATCCATGCATCACACAAGGAAATCAGACAATCTTGAGTTTTTGGTGGCCATCTTGGCAGCCATCTTGGAAATTTCTCGGATTGAAAATCTGAGCCTGAAAATGGATTCTATATCCCAGAAAACCCTACTATCCATGTATCACACATGGAAATCAGACAACCTTGAGTTTTTGGTGGCCATCTTGGCAGCCATCTTGGAAATTTCCCGGATTAAAAATCTGAGCCTGAAAATGGATTCTACATCCTAGAAACCCCTACTATCCATGTATCACACAAGGAAATCAGACAATCTTGAGTTTTTGGTGGCCATCTTGGCAGCCATCTTGGAAATTTCTCGGATTGAAAATCTGAGCCTGAAAATGGATTCTATATCCCAGAAAACCCTACTATCCATGTATCACACATTGAAATCAGACAACCTTGAGTTTTTGGTGGCCATCTTGGCAGCCATCTTGGAAATTTCTCGGATTGAAATTGTGAGCCTGAAAATGGATTCTATATCCCAGAAAACCCTATTATCCATGTATCACACAAGGAAATCAGACAATCTTGAGTTTTCGGCAGCCATCTTGGCAGTCAGAGGGAGGAGGAGGGGGTAGAAGGAGGGAAAGCAGAGGGAGGAGAAGGTGACAAGAAGGAGGAAAATGGGGTAGAGGGGGGGGGGAGGGGAAAGGTGGGGTAGTAGGAGGGGGCAGAGGGAGGAGGAGGTAACAGGATGGAGGAAAATGGGGTAGAGTGGGGGGGGGGGGGAGGGGTAGATGGGGTAGTAGGAGGTGGCATAGGAAGGAGGAGAGGGCAGAGGGAGGAGGAGAGGGCAGAGAAAGGAGGGAGGAGGAGGAGGAGAGGGCAGAGAAAGGAGGGAGGAGGAGGAGGAGAGGGCAGAGGCAGGAGGAGGAGAGGGCAGATGCAGGAGGAGGAGGAGAGGGCACAGGGAGGCACAGGGAGGAGGAGGGGGGCACACGGAGGACTTGTGATGGCCTAACTTTAAAGACTGTAAAATATTATTTCAAGGTTGGTGCATGTGTGTGTGAGGTGGGGGAGGGGTAATTATGTTGGACTTCACAGTTTGTCTTTGGGCGGGCTTGAGTGATTTCAAGAGCCACCCTGGACCCACTCAACTTCTAGTATAGGTCCTGTATGTGCATAGTATGGGAATTGGCATTGACATTGACAGCTTGGCTTGACATGGGAGTCAATAGTTATTAGGCTGGTACCTATCCTTGCCATTGACAGCCACATTAGAGAACTCAAAATATGTTCACAAGATGTCTAGGCCTTACCACAAGGTACATTGGTTCTACATGTAGTAACTGAAAACAAGATCTAGGATAAATTAGTCTTGCACATGCCTACAAGGACACATGGGGATACCAGTCCTAAGCAAGGTTTAAGGGCCAGCTAGGGCTATATCTAACAATGAACAAGGGGGCCTATGCTAGTCTTTTCTTGTCAAAAAGCTGACACTCTGGTCAGTGGTGTAAATGGCTTTGGGGACAAGGTCCCAAAGCCAATTAAGGGAGTCACAAAGGGTCTAGCTACGTAGGCAATGTACTAAGGAAAGTGACCATTTTTATGTAGGATAGATCTACCTAGATCTCTTGCGATAAGGATTTTAACACCTTTTTCTAGTACATTTCCTATGTATCTAGACCCTTTTGGGGAGGTGTTATCTTAAGGGAGGTAAGCCTGATAAGGGCCACGCTGGACTGTGTGACGTAGGTTCTGCTCCCAAGAATGAAGAGGAGACATAATTGTTTACAACCTCCCCACCCCCACAGGCACAGGCCTAGTTACTAGTACCAGTAGTAGTGACATATGACATGAGGCCCAAAAACAGTCTTATTGACAGGCGACATGAGCAATTCCTTAAAATCGACATGGGATATTATGAGCATTATTAAGCGACATTGACATGTGACATGGCCATTTTAAGATCGGCATTCGACATGGGGACCCCCCCCCCCCCCCCCCCCCCGGCCAGCGCTCGCTCAGCCGAGGACTGGCAGGATTGTAGTAGAATCTAGTGACAGTTGTGACGTGGCAGTGGTATGAGCTAGAACTCGTTGTTTATGTCACAAACACTCGTTACATTTAGTCCGGATGAAAGACGGGACTGTAAATACCTTGTCAGTGTCCAGCCGTGCTTCTAAAATCTTATTTAATTTCCTAGAGAGGGGATTGTTTGGCTGCGAACCGACACCATCTCCGACCGTGTCCGCCATCTTGTCAACAGCGAATGGTGCCTGATATTCACACCAGGTGGCGCCACAACTTTTTTTTTTTTAATTTCGATTTTCATCCATAATTACTAATATAATAAAACACATTTTAATTGAAATTCATAGTTACAGTTTCAATGTTAACTATTTTATATCGTCAACTATCTATATAAGAGACAAAACCGAATGAAACGAGTTTGATTTATTCTGTTTTGCTGCCACCTGGTGATTTTTCGAGTAACTAGTAATCACTTTCAGCATACAGAAAGTACACACCCTGGAGGGCTTCCGGTTATTGATTCAAACAAGATGAAGTGGCCGAAAGTGCTCCGCAAAATAGACTTCTACATGTGCTGGAATCTATCCATAATGGCTTTCATGTTCTTATTGTTTTATTTCTTTTATACGGCGACTTATAAATGATATGTAGGAGCTCTAGATCTGCACACTAAAGCACAGAGCGTGTTTGACAGCTACCGATATGTTGACACTACTGCCGACTGGTTTGGCAAGAGCACGGGTCGTTTACATTTTCAAGCCGTTTCATCGGGTTCTGAGTACAACTTTGTGATATAATAACGGCGTGGGGGATTTGGACTGGAATGCAATAGAGCAAGACGTTTCACCCAATGCATGGATTACGTATATTGCGGGCGACCAGTGAGGCGGGATGGCAAAGGACAGCGACGTGGCAGAAAAGTGGGCGTGGCATGTTTACAATTCGTCCACAGTGCTACATCGCCGACCTAGTAGTGCGTTCATGAAAAGACCAAATCAGCGGCCTGAGAACTGACCTTCACATGATAAACTAGTCTATATGAAAACGGGACTGCAACGTATTTGTCTGATCATATAGCAGTTATAAACGGGGCTACCATGGTGCTAGTCAGCCATAACCGAATTCCGTTACCAACCTACTCGGGAGGTTTCTAGTGTACCATCTCACTTACTAGAAGCAGAAGGATTGCATTGGTCCTAGCCGCTATGAAGAGGGCCCCAGACGGGTAAAATGAACAAATCGACAAGAGCCTGTTCAACCATTGTGACAAGTGACATTGGAATTTCTTAAATCGACAAGTGACATTCAAGCTAACATAAAACGTTTTCCAAACGTTTGCAAACATTTTTAATCAGATCGCTGGTGCGGCTTATAGGATCGGGCCAAAGTCGGGGGTGCGGCTTATACGTGAGTTAGGCTTATACATGAGGTTTTACAGTAATTGTTGGATGGTGTGTGTAGGCCTGTGTGTCGTAGTTAAACGTCAAAAGAGAAGTATGTGTTAATATAGATGTGATATAACTAAAAGTAAAGCTCAAGTACCTTATACACGTACTCATACAGTTCACGAGTTATCAAAAGTGTAGGGAAACAGTGATATCTCCATACCCCAGTGGTTGGTCCACAGGGGTGCCCCCTTGGCTTGGGTAGTTACTGCTCCCCTCCTGAACCGATCCAGTTGTCCAGCGCGGTCAAGTTGTCCGAAGGGGAAGTAGCTCAGTGGTAGAGCAGCTGGTTCATGGATCTGAAGGTTGTGGATTCTAGTCCCACTTTCTTCAGATGACCTTTCTGCAACTATTTGAAAGCACACCAACACTGAAATAAGATTATCGTGAATCATCACATTCCTACCACAATCTCTGAGTGGTCAATTTGTGATACATGTCTGTCGTCTAATGTATTTTTGTGTCCTATTTTCCTAAATACGCCAACTTTCAAAAACTATGGATTTGTGAATGTTATAATATTACACAAGTTTTAGAGGACAATTATAAACTCACGAGAATTATATTTTCTGAGGAATGGCTTTATAGATCTATGGTTGTTAAACTTGTATACAAAGTTGTCAGTCTTCATGGAATGTAGAGTCGTGCTATTGAATCAGCATTATTATACTCCTAGTATTACATACAAATATGCTACATTTGTATTTCCTATGATGTGATTCATATCTCAACTAATAGTGTCACCCTCCTTCTGTGTAACTGTTCTAATCAACTAACGGCGTTTCTTCCGTATATTTCCTTTCAAGACTAAGACCATTTATGTGATTTTTTAAAAGAAATTGGGAGTTACTTGTATGAGTTAAACTTGAATATGAAGCTCAACTTTATATGAATCTACAATACAAGTCCGCCCTATCATCCAACTTTCATAGCCTAAACAATCATTATAATTTTCAGACAAGAAGTTATCTCCTAGTTTCCTCAAAGGATAAGTCAAATTTACGTCTAAGGCCAAACAAGTTTTGTTTTTCAAGTAACAATATGAAAAAAAGCCAGGTAGGGAGGGTCGAACTTTAAGAATTTTTTTATTTCTTTTTTTTTTGGGGGGGGGGGGGAGACTGGGACGTGCAACCACCCAAAGTTAAACTTTACTCTAAAGAGGGAACAAGTTGGCTCTAATTAAGATGGCGTGTTACGGAATCTAGGAAGGGAAATAAAAATAAGAAAAATAAGAAAGGGGGAAAAACAAAACAAAACAAAAATATCTTTTTTGGGGGGAAAAATTGCCAAAAAATATTTTGCTAGGTAGTGTCGGATTACTGGAAACTTACCTTTTGTTTTGGCCTAAGACGACTTGGTCTTTTGAGTGAGGAAAACTCGTAGCAAAATGCCTTGAACTTTTGAAAAAAAACATGCCTATATGTGTCATGCGCCATTGTGAAGATTAATTGTACAAATACGTTAGATTGTTACAAAGGCACGCGGGTTGGTCAAACCCTCCTCAGTGGTTGTGATGCAGGGCATGTAATTACATGAACATTCAGATGTATAGTTTCATATGAATTTATATTATGGTGGATATATATAGAGTAAACGTTGTAGACTGTGCTTATTGTGATGTTTATAACCTGAAATTATGTATACTTATAATCCTGAGATTATGTAATTGATATATTATTGTTTAAACATCCTGCCTTGAAAATGGCGTTCAAAGATTGTGTCCAGGTATTCTCTCATATAAAATTCATGGTATAATAGAATGTATTCTTGTGTGTATTACATGTACATTATTTCATACTTTGGTGCTGGGTGCATTTTTTGTACCGACATACCTTTACTTGTGTTACAATAAAATTGGGAATTGATGTTGACACATGGTTTTCGTCTCAATAGTTTTGAACTCATGGGATTAGTCCCCCGGCCCTACTATAGACCATTGAAGCAAGAAAGAGTGACATTTTAGGAAAGTTGTTGATAAAGTTTTTTTGAAAATTCCTGAGGTGTAAATATAACCTCAAAATACTGCATTCTAATATATAATATTTGAAAGATAATTGTCCTGTAAATCTCCTGATATGAAATGTTCGCAAACGTAGCCATTACAGCCAATGTCATAAAGATTCTGCTGAAAATAATGTTAACACAACTTTATTATGAAAAAGTAACCCTTTAATGATGCATATATCTACAGTGCATGTGTATTAAGTATCCAAGTATGACGTCACCAATAAGGGGTATGGAGGTATATGGGATATTTTGATTTGAAAAATGTTTTTATTGTCTTCTCACAATATGTACATTATGATTGTAGACAATGTTCGGGTTCAATTATCTAATTATTTATTTAGGATGATATGGCCATGCTGTTACTATGCTATGCTACTGCACAGCAGCGGTAAATTATAACACAGGGGATGGGGGCCTTGGGAATGCCTGAAAACTGTTGTTATACTTGAATGGCCCCTTTAAGTTTAAATAAAAGATGTCCATATCGGTTGCCCCTTCCCAAATCAATAAATCCCCTGTTGATCTAAAAAGAAGAAGCCAGGTAAACACAGTTTGCACATTTCAGAGTAAGATCTGCCCTTATAGTCAATTTCAAGGAAAATCAGTGTTTTTCATTTTCATTTGCCTACCCCCCTGTCTGCCTACCTGTCTTATCTTCCTACCCCTCTGTCTTCCTACCCCTGTCTGCCTACCCCTCTGTCTGCCTACCCCTCTGTCTGCCTACCCCTCTGTCTGCCTACCCCTCTGTCTGCCTACCCCTCTGTCTGCCTACCCCTCTGTCTGCCTACCCCTCTGTCTGCCTACCCCTCTGTCTTCCTACCCCTGTGTCTGCCTACCCCTCTGTCTTCCTACCCCTCTGTCTGCCTACCCCTCTGTCCGCCTACCCCGCTGCCTGCCTACCCACCTGTCTGCCTGCCCCTCTGTCTGCCTACCCCTCTGTCTGCCTACCCTTCTGTCTGCCTGCCCCTCTGTCTGCCTACCCTCTGTCTGCCTACCCTTCTGTCTGCCTGCCCCTCTGTCTGCCTACCCCTCTGTCTGCCTGCCCCTCTGTCTGCCCATCCCTCTGTCTGCCTTCCCTCTGTCTGCCTACCCCTCTGTCTGCCTACCTCTCTGACTACCCCTCTGTCTGCCCACCCCTCTGTCTGCCAACCGCTCCGTCTGCCTACCCCTCTGTCTGCCTACCCCTGTCTGCCTACCCTTTGTCTGCCTCCCCTCTGTCTGCTTACCCGTCTGTGTGCCTATCTCTCTGTCTGTCTACCTGTCTGCCAACCTCTGTGTGCCTGCCTACCTTCCTGCCTGTCCACCTCTCTGTCTGCCTCCCCCTCTGTCAGCCTACCCCTCTGTCTACCTCCGCCTCTGTCTGCCTAGCCCTATCTCTGCCTACCCCTCTGTCTGCCTAGCCCTATGTCTGCCTACCCCTCTGTCTGCCTAGCCCTATGTCTGCCTACCCCTCTGTCTGCCTAGCCCTCTGTCTGCCTACCCCTCTGTCTGCCTACCCCTCTGTCTGCCTACCTCTCTGCCTACCCCTCAGTGGGCAGACATTGAGTTCTTTTATACAAAGCTCGTTGTATGTTGATGCTTAGGTGCTATTTGGTGCCAACTGTATTTACTCATGTTGAAATTGAAAGTCGAATTTGAATTAAGTGCCTTCCTTAATCGATGCCATCTGGAATGTAACAGAAGGTCTATGGCCATCATCAAATGAATTAGATATACATTATTGAACCAGGGCACCCCTGTGCTAGGTTCTTATACAACAGGTATTTTTTGCGATTTTTGCCAAAAACATCCCTTGCCTTTTGTGTCTTATTCTGCAGTGAAAAACCTGCAAATAAAACATTTAAATGCTGCAGCATACAAGTGTTTATCGATGCCATCAAATATTGAAACAAAAAAAGCAATATTTCATACACAAAATTGATATTGAAAAAAATTCACCTAAATAGCACAAAAACAACCTTTTCAGCTCAATGCTAAAGGATAGGTTTTCAAGTAAACTACAGACCTTCATGAAGTGTCACTTTGCATGAAATCTTCTTTTTTCTAATGTAAAACGGGGTGAGACGCTTTTTGAGACGGTCTGAGGCCGCAATATTGCATCTACCTTCCGTAACCTTCATAAAAATGAAGGTAAGGCAGTAGTTTACACAGAGAACAACGAAAAAAGGCGAAAAATCATCAGGGCGGCCTGTTGACAAAAGCTGAAATGCTTTATTTCTGTAACATATGAAGAGAAGTACAGATGGTTCACATGTGATATGAAATGTTATGACGGACTGGTGCAACACATGATTTCAGGGTAGTTTTGAAACAGGAATATGTTTCTGCTCTCACAGTTGCTGACAGTTGCTCTCCCCACATACTGGAGAAAGTGACTGAGGTGTGGCCGGTCTCAGCCTATTTCTGTCACTGCAGCATCACAATATACAGAAAGGGATGTCACAATAATTGATAATCTACAGTATCACAGAAGATGAAATGCCCTGGTTCACTTGTGATATCAATCACAAATACCGTTCATCACGGTGTTGACAGTGTCAGAGAAGTTTGGAGCAATCTCCTCTCCCTACTTGATGTATTCAGATAAGCGTAACAGTCTGAACAGGTTGAATCATCTTGACTATTGCTATCTATGGTCAAGATAAGATTATCACAAAGTTCAAAGAATGCATACTGATTGGAAAGGAACAAATTTCAAACATATATAGAGTTTTAGGTTGCTTAATGGCTTGTTTAACAGCAGAATGTTGCCTAAAATGACAGGAATTGGGTATTTGTATTTTGTATTTGAATATATTCATTTGGCTGAAAGATCTTGATAATACATGGATTAGCCAATGGGGCAACTTCTTAAAGAGAAGATGTGATATGAAAGATTACAATGGAGAGTCTCTTATAAAATGTCAGCTTAACAACAACTTTTCAGCTTTTACAATTAACAACTAAGATTGTGCATGGTTATCAGTTTAGGGGAGTCTAGGTCGCCTAGCTAAGGGAGCCTAGGTGACTCTCTGGCTGACCTAATGGGGGAGTCATATGACCCAGAGAGCTATATATGACTCCCCCAGGTGACTCCCCAGGTCAGCCAGAGAGTCACCTAGGCTCCCTTAGTCGACCTGGATTCCCCTAGAGAGGGGAGTCATTCTGGAGGAAACCTGCACTCCCCTTTGGTGTTGTTTCTTTTCTCGGTGTCTACATAAGTGTCTTCCTCAGGGCCCACACAGCGGAGGGCATGCCCTGTTCAGCGTTGTAGGGGAGCAGCCAGGTGAACCACTCCTGGGGCAGGACTCGGTACATGAGGCGTACTGGAGACATGGCCACGTGAGCAGCTACTGGGGGGATGATGTCAGTGTAGCATGAAGCCACAACACCATCCACCACGAGCGAGCCGCTCGGGGTGTGGGGGCAGTAGATACCGGCGAGCTGCTTGTAGGAGATGGCTGTCACTCTGGCTGCCTCAACCTTTCCTGCATCCCTCGGGTTGATGGTGAAGACCACATCCCCAACCTTGACATCCCGAGCTGCTCTGAGCTGACCTAGAGCCCCCACGTGGATGAAGTGGCCCGGTGAGAGCTTCACAACCTTCCCTCCGTCTGCGCTGATGGTGACAAAAGTGGAGACGGCGTCTGGAATGGCGTGGCTGAACATGATGACTTCCTCATACCTGGCAGCGCCTGCTTGGCCAATAACCAACACCTCGTCCCCCACCTGCAGGTCCTGCATGCACCTGTCCCCCTGTCTGGTGCACACCAGAGACTTTGCTGGGAAGCACGCCTTCATGTCTTCAGCAAACTGTTTCATATTGTAATGGCCATGTGGTGCACTGTCACTCAGAACCTTTCCAACCATGGACATGACCATCCTGCGAGCTTGCTCCTTTTCTTTCTCAGATGGAACTGCTAGACCCACCTGGCTAAGGTCCCTGTTTTCTCCTGGTAGTTCCACCAAGACAAATCGTTCGTCGATATTTTTCAAGAATTGCTGCATTGTTGTGCTTGCGTTATTATCCTCCAGGAACTTCTTTCCACCAGCATTGCTGTATGTAGAACCTGCGTGTGTAGCTACGATCATGGTGTACTTGACCGTTTTAGCAGTCACCATCTGAAGCAGACAAGACACTGTCTATATTGCTTTTTTCATGATGTCATAGCTGTTGTCCATGATATCATGAGGAAGAGATTGAAAGTATTCTATGGACATAATATATATGATGACATGACTTGCCGACTGACCAGGTAATTCAAGGTGTATCTTATCTGTAAAGGAATTCACGTTTCCTAGAAAAAGTGATGGTCACATAATTTTGTCTTTTCAGGGGAAATGGGTAGAAAATAGATACAAAAGTACCTTGACACTTTCCAGGATATTCAGCTCCAGTTCACGTGTTCTTGCATTAGCGAGATTGATGACAACAATAATTGCATCAAGGTCACCAGGAATTTCACCGATTTCCTGTAAGTTCAAGGTAGTGCGTGATTGTTAAATATATTGGCTAATTGAAAGGTTGGAAAATGTTTAAATTAATTTAATTTAACTTAAGGTCAAATGCATGTGGCTTGGAAGCTCTACTGATTTTTTTCTAACAACTTTATTTTACTTTGGTTTATTACCAAATAAAAATGCAGAAGTATGCTAATTTTCATAGTATGGCCGTCCAAATAAAAAACCTTAACTATGGGCAATGAATGGCAAAGCAGTATATTTGCACATCATCTATGATCTCCTACTGATTTATGTACTAAACTTTGCGTGTGTAAAGGAGATCTTTGTGAACGTTTCAGAAGAAAAAAAGGGGGTCACGGTTGAAATGAAAAAGTTATAATCTTATCCAAAATATTTCTATTATTTCCTTAGCTATAGGACTCTATGGACTCTCGGACATCTTGTCAACATGATAAAACATAGGTATAATTACAATTTTTTTTTACAATATTACTTTGGGCCCCGTGGCCCATGTAGGGATGTGAATTAGAGAATTGAGCAATACAGATGTTTGCCACCAGGTGGCTTTTGTGTACCCACCCACATTTGTCTTAAAGATTTCATTAGTACAAACTTGTCTGCACAGAAAATATAAAAGTATACAGTACCTCCAATATACGTTCACTGTTCTTTTTGTTCTTTCTTTTAAAGGTATCAGACAAGAGGTTTTCCACATAATATCCTGGTGTATCGATAATGTTGATCTCTTGTCCTTCAAACATACTTTCTGCTTGATGAACTTGAAGGGTCTCAGCACTGGCACGGTTACTAGATTTGAATGGCTGTTTCCCAGGGCAGGATTCGTCATAAAGCAGACTTGCAAGTGCACTTTTGCCAGCCCCTCCCACACCGACCAGGAGAAGGTTGAGTCGCCCCCCTGTTCTTGGAGGTGTAAGCCCTTGGTCAGATATCCAATTGCTCTCACGATGATTGAGTTTCTTCTCGATCTGCTTCTCAATTAGTGGCTCCATATCTTTATCATTGATTGCCTTCCTTTCAGCCTTATTAAGATGTCCTGTGCCTAAACCTACGCCCGCCATCTTACCGGTGGTGTCCCCGTTCAAATGTGCATGTACCTTTATATCCTTAGAGGTTAGTCTCTGTTCAATGGGTCAAGTACTGGTGATAAATCACGGGATGTAAGCACAACAAAAGATATTGAAAAAGAAAGTAGATGTATGCCCGCATGTATGTCCATACGTGTAGCCTACCGAGTGGGCTTTAAATTGACAAGTGATAATCGATCCATAGCTAGTGTAAGCACACATCCTCATAGGTACTTCACCCTGTTTGTGCATTGATATCATGCGAAGTACATTATAGAAACGTATAAATACGTTTCACTTTCTCCACACTTCACTTTGACTATGCACTTTTCTATAGGGGATATTTATAGACAGTTGCTATATTTATAAAAACATTTATAACACCTTATATCTAAGATTTTGGAATTACCATTAGTCTATTCCGTACACAGATAATCTAAGGGCCATTATATGGCACCTTGATCATACCTCTGAATGACTTCGTTCCTAAGGCCTTTCGCAGAATCTTTTGTATTAAATCATGTAAATTTCCTGCAAAAGACTCTTCAGATTTCCCACCAGGAATTGGCGTTTCTGTTGTATACAACCCAGCCAACACACCCAAATGGGCCCCATCTGGGCACCCTGGTCTAGCCGAGACGTGAGATTTTAGAGTAATTGTCCGGGCTTTCAGATGGGGCCATGTTGGATTGACCCCATAATTGCAACATGTCATGGCAGACAGAGAGGAAGGCAGACAGAGGGGTAGGCAGACAGAGGGGCAGGCAGACAGAGGGGTGGACAGGCAGAGGGGTAAGCAGACAGAGAGGCAGGCAGACAGAGAGCTAGGCAGACAGAGGGGTAGGCAGACAGATAGGTAGGTATGCAGATAGAGAGGTAGGCAGATAGAGTGGTAGGCAGACAGAGGGGTAGTCAGAGAGGTAGGCAGACAGAGGGGTAGGCAGACAGAGGGGTAGGCAGACAGGGGTAGGCAGACAGAAGGGTAGGCAGACAGGGGAGTAGGTGGACAGAGGTACAGGCAGACAGAGGGGTAGGCAGACAGAGGGGTAGGCAGACAGAGGGGTAGGCAGACAGGGGAGTGGACAGACAAAGGGATAGGCAGACAGTGGGGTAGGCAGACATAGATATAGGCAGACAGAAGAGTAGGCAGACAGAGGGGTAGGCAGACAGAGGGGTAGGCAGACAGAGGGGTAGGTGGACAGAGGGGCAGGTAGACAGTGGTAGGCAGACAGAGAGGGTCAGGCAGACAGAGAAGTAGGCAGACAGAGGGGTAGGTGGACAGAGGGGTAGGCAGACAGAGAGGGGCAGGCAGACAGAGACGCGGTCAGACAGAGGGGTAGGCAGACAGAGATATCAGAAGTCATGAGAACTACCCTGCACGACGTCCCCAAGAAGGTCCCAAGTGTTTATCCTCAGTGACACATTCCTGTACAGGGAGGCACCCACTGGGGTGTGGTACAACACACAGGTGGTGAGGCCAACTGCCACACATGACTAGAGACATCTACTCTTATAATCCCTTATAGCACAATTGTCTGGGAGAACAGAGGAAACTGCCAGTCTGTATAACACATACAAACAGACAGAGTGGTTGGCAGACAGAGGGGTAGGCAGACAGAGGGGTAGGCAGACAGAGGGGTAGGTAGGCAGAGGGGTAGGCAGACAGACGGGTAGGAAGACAGAGGGGTAGGTAGGCAGAGAGGTAGGTAGGCAGACAGACGGGTAGGCAGACAGAGAGGTAGGTAGGCAGACAGACGGGTAGGCAGACAGAGGGGTAGGCAGACATATTTTTGACAGTTCGAACTGTCAATAGCATTTTTGTACACATTAATGAGGATAATCAATGCCAAAGTTTACCTATTGTACCTTAAAGTTAGTACATCCAATGTTCGGGACAAAAAATAGATTTCCCTAAAATTGAGTCAGAATCTATTCCATTCGCCCATATTCCCCACCATTTTGCTCAAATTTGATTTTATTGACCAATATATTGTCAATTTGGATTAAAATCTTGCACGATTTTATTCTCCCCATTGAACTGTATAACACAATGGTTGGACCCCATTGGAGCAACCTTCTAAGCTGTTACTGGCCATGGATGCCCTCCAACCCATGAATAATATACTTTTACAGTATTTCGAATGTATTTAAGTAAGTTTTTAAGAATTTGAGAAAATTCGGATATACCCACTTTAATCTACCAACAGCCTCGTTAGCTCAACCAGGAGAGTTAGTAAATGTTCCAACTCAAGGCATGTTCCCTAACAGGTCAACCACATGAGCAGACATGTTAGATCAAACATTTAAAAAAAAAAAGATTTATTTGTGCATGGTATGGTCACCATACATAGCCTGGGGGGATTTGAATTCAGGTACTCTTGATCATGAGTCCAATGTACTAACCACAACCCTATCCTAGACAGGTAACAAAAGGAGTGTCCAGGTACAACCAATGCACAATACCCAGATGTAGAGGCCCAGTGAAAGTATGCTCCACTCTCTCCCCAGAGGTTGGGCCCCCTCAAAATCACACTGCTGGTTCTAAATGCTCTTATATGGGGCAGCACTGGTATCCCGCTAGTGAGGAATAACATGCAAACAGATAGAGGGATAGGCAGGCAGAGAGGTAGGCAGAGAGAGAGAGATGTAGGCAGACGGAGAGACATCTACCCTTATAATACCTAATAACACAATTGTCTGGGAGAACAAAGGAAACTGCCAGTCTGTATAACACATACAAACAGACAGAGTGGTAGGCAGACAGAGGAGTAGGCCTCTTTCTGCCTACCCCTCTTTCTGTCTACCCCTCTGCCTGCCTACCTTTCTGTCTGCCCACCCCTCTGTCTGCTTACCCCTCTGTCTTCCTACCCCTCTGTCTGCCTACCCCTCTTTCTGTCTACCCCTCTGCCTGCCTACCTCTCTGTCTGCCCACCCCTCTGTCTGCCTATCCCTCTGTCTGCCTACCCCTCTGTCTGCCTACCCCTCTGTCTGTTTGTATGTGTTATATAGACTGGCCATTTTCTTTGTTCTCCCAACCAATTGTGCCTTAAGGGATTATACAGGAATGTGTGTCACTAAGGTTAAACACTTGTGACCTTGTTGGGGACTTTGTCCAGGGTAGTTCCCCTGACTAGTAACATGGGGTCATGGTGAGTGTGTCTGCAGATGGGGCTAAAAACTCTGAATCGCTGAATTCTTCTTTCTTAACTAAATATCTATCCCCAATTGGACTCCAGTCCTATACTGAAGTCATGTTGGACCATGCTATATCTAGTCTAAATACTCCTATTTGTCTTGTGTATCAGCTGTCTGAGTGTCCATAGCATCAAATAAATGTAGTTAAGTAAAAAAGAACTATTTCTGATGAATTCATATTTTTTCCATTTCATCCTGCTTTTAAAATCTTGATATTGATTTTCTGCCTACCCCTCTGTCTGCCTACCCCTCTGTCTGCCTACCCCTCTGTCTGCCTACCTACCTCTCTGTATGCCTACCCCTCTATCTGCCTACCCCTCTGTCTGCCTACCCCTCTGTCTGCCTACCTACCTCTCTGTCTGGCTACCTCTCTGTCTGCCTACCCGTCTGTCTGCCTACCCCTCTGTCTGCCCACACCTCTGTCTGCCTACCTACCCCTCTGTCTGCCTACCTACCTCTCTGTCTGGCTACCTCTCTGTCTGCCTACCCGTCTGTCTGCCTACCCCTCTGTCTGCCTACCTACCTCTCTGTCTGCCTACCCCTCTGTCTGCCTACCCCTCTGTCTGCCTACCCCTCTGTCTGCCTACCCCTCTGTCTGCCTACCCCTCTGTCTGCCCACCCCTCTGTATGCCTACCCCTCTGCCTGCCTACCCCTCTGTCTGCCTACCCCTCTATCTGCCTACCCCTCTGTCTGCCTACCCCTCTGTCTGCCTACCTACCTCTCTGTCTGCCTACCCCTCTGTCTGCCAACCACTCTGTCTGTTTGTATGTGTTATACAGACTGGCCGTTTCCTCTGTTCTCCCATCCAATTGTGCTATAAGGGATTATAAGGGTAGATGTCTCTAGTCATGTGTGGCAGTTGGCCTCACCACCTGTGTGTTGTACCACACCCCAGTGGGTGCCTCCCTGTACAGGAATGTGAGTCGCTGAGGATAAACACTTGTGACCTTGTTGGGACCTCGTGCAGGGGAGTTCCCGTGACTTCTGACATGGTGGTCATGGTGAGTGTAGCTGCAGATGGGGCAAAAAATGACTTGGTGACCTAGGTGGTTTTCTTGGCTGACTTTCAAATTGCCAGTGGCTGGAAGATGTTGATCCTCTACTGATATTTGCACATCCTTGGATTATATCAATTAGATATATTACCAAATAGAAAAACAAAAAAAAACTCATGTCACAGTGCTACTTTTGTGGTATATGCCTGAACTATAGAATCCAGTGCTAAACTCTAATCCTCACATCATGTCTCACGGGTTATTCCCTTGTACCAATATCATATCAGATATTTTATGAATTATGTTTGCAGGTTTGAGAGAACCTGACTAACACAGTGCTAGGTATACATGTAGATGGAGATGTAGGCACATTGAGTGTTAAGCCAATGGCCAGGCAGGCATATACAGAGGTAAGCAGATAGGGAAATAAGCTGGTAGAGAAAAAGAAAGGCAGATTGTAAGTAAGCAGCTAGGGAGAGGGGAAGGCAGAGAGAAAAGAGAGAGAATATTGATTATATTATTGTATACATCAGGGGCAGGACCCCGAACCCCTCTTTTTCCTTTTTTTCCCTTTTTTGAAACTGACATCAAACACAACTATGGACAACTATCACCGAACCCATCTACCTCCAATACAGTCCTCCCCCTGCAAGGCATAATTAAAAACAATGTTATAAATAAAGATTAAAACTTGATTGGGAATTAAGATTGGACAACTTTTCTTGTCCACGCTCCTTCTTGATTATTGTAGCAGGTGGGCCTTGGATAATTACCATTTAACCTTTGGCATTAACAAATATAGTTGATATATGACTGATCTAGATACTTTTACATGGATTAAATTGTAGTTGAACCAGGTAACATTGGCATGTACGGACAGAGGGGTAGACAGAAAGAGGGGTAGGCAGACAGAGGGGTAGAAAGAAAGAGGGGTAGGCAGACAGAGGGGTAGGCAAACAGGGGTAGGCAGAGGGGTAGGCAGACAGAGGGGTAGGCAGACAGGTGGGTAGACAGGCAGCGGGGTAGGCAGACAGAGGGGTAGGCGGACAGAGGGGTAGGCGGACAGAGAGATAGGCAGACAGAGGGGTAGGCGAACAGAGGGGTAGGCAGACAGAGGGGTAGGCAGACAGAGGGGTAGGCGGACAGAGGAGTAGGCAGACATATGGGTAGGCAGACAGAGGGGTAGGCAGACAGAGGGGTAGGCGGACAGAGAGATAGGCAGACAGACGGGTAGGCGAACAGAGGGGTAGGCAGACAGAGGGGTAGGCAGACAGAGGGGTAGGAAGACAGAGGGGTAGGCGGACAGAGGAGTAGGCAGACATATGGGTAGGCAGACAGAGGGGTAGGCAGACAGAGGGGTAGGTGGACAGAGAGATAGGCAGACAGAGGGGTAGGCAGACAGAGGGGTAGGCAGACAGAGGGGTAGATAGGCAGAGGGGTAGGCGGACAGAGGGGTAGACAGACAGAGAGGTAGGCAGACAGAGTGGTAAGCGGACAGAGGGGTAGGCAGGCAGAGGGGTAGGCAGACAAAGGGGTAGGCAGACAGAATAGTAGGCGGACAGAGGGGTAGTGACTTAACTATTGGATGCTATGGGCACTTAGACAGCTAGTAAACATGATAAATAGGGGTTGGCCTATATCAACTAGATGTAGCATGGTAAAACATGACTTCAGTATAGGAGTCAATTTGGGGGAAGTAATTTAGTTACTGATTCAATTCGATTTCGATTCTGATTTTTCAGCCCACTCGCAGCCAAACTCACCATGACTACCATGTTAGAATTGAACTACCCTGCACAAGATCCCCAACAAGGTCACAAGTGTTTATCCTCAGTGACACACATTCCTGCACAGGGCTGACAGGGGCATCCACTGGGGGTGTGGTATAACACTCGTACAGATGGTGAGGCCCACTGCCCGACCTGACTAGAGACATCTACCCTTAAAATCCCTTGTAACACAATTGTCTGGGAGAACAAAAGAAACTGCCAGTCTGTATAACATTCAAACCGACAGAGGGATAGGCAGACAGAGGGGTAAGCGGACAGAGGGGTAAGCGGACAGAGGGGTAGGCAGGCAGAGGGGTAGGCAGACAGAGGGGTAGGCGGACAGAGGGGTGGGCAGACAGAGGGGTAGGCAGGCAGAGGGGTAGGCAGACAGAGGAGTGGGTAGACATCAGGATAGGCAGACAGAGGGGTAGGCAGACAGAGGGGTAGGCAGACAGAGGGGCAGGCAGACAGAGGGGTAGGTAGTCAAACAGAGGGGGACGCAGGCAGAGGGGTAGGCAGACAGAGGGACAGGCAGACCGAGAGGGACAGGCAGACAGGTGGGTAGGCAGACAGAGGGGTAAGCGGACAGAGGGGTAAGCAGGCAGAGGGCTAGGCAGACAGAGGGGTAGGCGGACAGAGGGGTAAGCGGACAGAGTGGTATGCAGGCACAGGGGTAGGCAGGCACAGGGGTAGGCAGAGAGAGGAGTGGGCAGACAGAGGGGCAGGCAGACAGAAGGGTAGGCAGACAGAGGGGTAGGCAGACAGAGGGGCAGGCAGACAGAAGGGTAGGCAGACAGAGGGGCAGGCAGACAGAAGGGTAGGCAGACAGAGGGGTAGGCAGACAGAGGGGTAGGCAGACAGAGGGGCAGGCAGACAGAAGGGTAGGCAGACAGAGGGGTAGGCAGACAGAGGGGCAGGCAGACAGAAGGGTAGGCAGACAGAGGGGTAGGTAGTCAAACAGAGGGGGAGGCAGACAGAGGGGGAGGCAGACAGAGGGGTAGGTAGTCAAACAGAGGGGGAGGCAGACAGAGGGGGAGGCAGACAGAGGGGGAGGCAGACAGAGGGGGAGGCAGACAGAGGGGGAGGCAGACAGAGGGGTAGGTAGTCAAACAGAGGGGGAGGCAGACAGAGGGGGAGGCAGACAGCAGTAACTCTCGGCAATAATATCATATCTGCCACTATCCCAACTCAAACTTTATGGGGACCTTGGATTTTAGAGAGTCCTCATCTTTTAAAAACGGTGGGGGTGTTTGAAATGTTTGAACCCCTTGACTGTTAAGGGTAAAAGATTTGGACCCCTCTTGGTTGGGGGAATCCAAATACTTCCACCTGTTTTGAGTGAAAAAGCCTGCCAGTATGTTACTGTGCTACAAAGGAGCCCGAATGCATTCATTTTTTTACCCCTCTAGTGGTTTTGGGAGGGGCAAAAAACATCAACCCCTCTAGAGGGGAAGGGTCGGAAAATGACAACCCCTGTAGGGGGCCAAGTAAAATTCCATTTCAGCAAAAAGGACAGCATACTACTATAGTTCAAAGACGGGGGCTGTAGTAATTCTGATTCGTCTGGGGAGGGGGGATGCAGAAAAACTTCAAACCCTGTTGAGGGGAGAGGGGGGTGCCCTCACTGTTTGAAAGTCAACAACTTTAAAGACAAATACTTGTGGCTTGAGGATTTCAATCTCCTCATATTTGCACATAACTTTGGATTATTACAATAAGATATAACCAAAGACAAAAAACAACCCATGCCGTGCACCATGTTAACTTTGGGGGTATGGTCACGCATGAAATGGAAAAGTTATGAATTTATCAGAAATATTTCTTCTGACTTAACTATAGGATGCTATGGACACTAAGACAGCTGACATTTATGCTAAATATGGGTATATTGACTAGATATAACATGGTAAATCATGACTTAAGTATAGGAGGCCTATTGGGGATAGTAATTTAGTAAAAATAGAAGAATACATCGATTCTGAATTTTTTGCCCATCTGCAGCCACACTCACCATGACCCCCATGTCAGAAGTCACAGGAACTCCCCTGCAAAAGGTCCCCAAACAAGGTCACAAGTGTTTATCCTCAGCAACTCACATTCCTGTACAGGGAGGCACCCACTGGGGTGTGGTATAACAGACAGGTGGTAAGGCCAACTGCCGCACATGACTAGCGACATCTACTCTTATAATCCCTTATAGCACAATTGGTTGGGAGAACAAAGGAAATGGCCAGTCTATGTAACACATACAGACAGACAGAGTGGTTGGCAGACAGAGGGGTAGGCAGAGAGATAGGCAGGCAGACAGAGGGGTAAGCTGACAGAGGGGTAGGCTGACAGAGGGGTAGGCAGACAGAGGGGTAAGCTGACAGAGGGGTAGGCAAGCAGAGGGGTAGGCAGACAGAGGGGTAAGCTGACATAGGGGTAGGCAGACAGAGGGGTAGGCAGACAGAGGGGTAGGCAGACAGAGGGGTAGGCAGATAGAGGGGTAGGCATACAGAGGGGTAGGCAGGCAGAGAGGTAGGCAGACAGAGGGGTAGGCAGACAGAGGGGTAGGCAGACCTCAGAGTATTAATATTGTGAGAACAAAGGACACTGCCAGTCTGTATCACACATACAAACAGACAGAGTGGTAGGCAGACAGAGGGGTAGGCAGACAGAGGGGTAGGCAGACAGAGGGGCAGACAGAAAGAGGGGTAGGCAGACAGAGGGGTAGGCAGACAGAGGGGTAGGAAGACAGGGATATAGGCAGACAGAGGGGTAGGCAGACAGAGGGGTAGGCAGACAGAGGGGTAGACAGGCAGAGGGTAGACAGACAGAGGGGTAGGCAGACAGAGGGGTAGACAGGCAGAGGGGTAGGCAGACGGAGGGCCAGGCGGACAGAGTTGGGTTGACAGAGGGGTAGGCAGACAGACGGGTAGGCAGATAGAGGTGTAGGCAGTTAGAGGGGTAGGCAGACAGAGGGGTAAGCAGACAGAGAGGTAGGCAGATAGAGGGGTAGACAGGCAGAGGGGTAGCCAGACGGAGGGCCAGGCGGACAGAGTTGGGTTG
Organism: Harmothoe impar; assembly: GCA_947462335.1. Lineage (NCBI taxonomy): Eukaryota > Metazoa > Annelida > Polychaeta > Phyllodocida > Polynoidae > Harmothoe > Harmothoe impar. Next base: position 60,929,780 of record OX381714.1, read on the forward strand.
ACAGAGGGGTAGGCAGACAGAGGGGTAGGCAGATAGAGGGGTAGGCAGACACAGGGGTAGGCAGACAGAGGGGTAGGCGGACAGAGGGGTAGGCAGACACAGGGGTAGGCAGACAGAGGGGTAGGAAGACAGAGGGGTAGGCGGACAGAGGAGTAGGCAGACATATGGGTAGGCAGACAGAGGGGTAGGCAGACAGAGGGGTAGGCGGACAGAGGGGTAGGCGGACAGAGAGATAGGCAGACAGAGGGGTAGGCGAACAGAGGGGTAGGCAGACAGAGGGGTAGGCAGACAGAGGGGTAGGAAGACAGAGGGGTAGGCGGACAGAGGAGTAGGCAGACATATGGGTAGGCAGACAGAGGGGTAGGCAGACAGAGGGGTAGGCGGACAGAGAGATAGGCAGACAGATGGGTAGGCGAACAGAGGGGTAGGCAGAAAGAGGGGTAGGCAGACAGAGGGGTAGGAAGACAGAGGGGTAGGTGGACAGAGTAGGCAGACATATGGGTAGGCAGACAGAGGGGTAGGTGGACAGAGAGATAGGCAGACAGAGGGGTAGGCAGACAGAGGGGTAGATAGGCAGAGGGGTAGGCGGACAGAGGGGTAGACAGACAGAGAGGTAGGCAGACAGAGTGGTAAGAGGACAGAGGGGTAGGCAGACAGGGGTAGACAGAGAGGTAGGCAGACAGAGGGGTAGTCAGACAGAGGGGTAGATAGGCAGATAGAGGGGCAGGCAGACAGAGGGGTAGGCAGACACAGGTGTAGGCGGACAGAGGGGTAGGCAGGCAGAGGGGTAGGCAGACAAAGGGGTAGGCAGACAGAATAGTAGGCGGACAGAGGGGTAGTGACTTAACTATTGGATGCTATGGGCACTTAGACAGCTAGTAAACATGATAAATAGAGGTGGGCCTATATCGACTATATGTAGCATGGTAAAACATGACTTCAGTATAGGAGTCAGTTCGGGGGAAGTAATTTAGTTACTGATTCGTTTCGATTTCGATTCTGATTTTTCGGCCCACTTGCAGCCAAACTCACCATGACTACCATGTTAGAATTGAACTACCCTGCACAAGATCCCCAACAAGGTCACAAGTGTTTATCCTCAGTGACACACATTCCTGCACAGGGCTGACAGGGGCATCCACTGGGGGGGTGGTATAACACTCGTACAGATGGTGAGGCCCACTGCCCGACCTGACTAGAAACATCTACCCTTAAAATCCCTTGTAACACAATTGTCTGGGAGAACAAAAGAAACTGCCAGTCTGTATAACATACAAACCGACAGAGGGATAGGCAGACAGAGGGGTAAGCGGACAGAGGGGTAAGCGGACAGAGGGGTAGGCAGGCAGAGGGGTAGGCAGACAGAGGGGTAGGCGGACAGAGGGGTAGGCAGGCAGAGGGGCAGGCAGAGGAGTGGGTAGACAGAGGGATAGTCAGACAGAGGGGTAGGCAGACAGAGGGGTAGGTAGTCAAACAGAGGGGGAGGCAGACAGAGGGGGAGGCAGACAGGGGGGAGGCAGGCAGAGGGGTAGGCAGAGGAGTGGGTAGACAGAGGGATAGTCAGACAGAGGGGTAGGCAGACAGAGGGGTAGGCAGACAGAGGGGCAGGCAGACAGAAGGGTAGGCAGACAGAGGGGTAGGTAGTCAAACAGAGGGGGAGGCAGGCAGAGGGGTAGGCAGACAGAGGGACAGGCAGACCGAGAGGTAGGCAGACAGGTGGGTAGGCAGACAGAGGGGTAAGCGGACAGAGGGGTAAGCAGACAGAGGGGTAAGCAGACAGAGGGGTAGGCAGACAGAGGGATAGGCAGACAGAGGGGTAGGCGGACAGAGGGGTAGGCAGAGAGAGGAGTGGGTTGACATCAGGATAGGCAGACAGAGGGGTAGGCAGACAGAGGGGTAGGCAGACAGAGGGGCAGGCAGACAGAAGGGTAGGCAGACAGAGGGGTAGGCAGACAGAGGGGCAGGCAGACAGAAGGGTAGGCAGACAGAGGGGTAGGTAGTCAAACAGAGGGGGAGGCAGACAGAGGGGGAGGCAGACAGGGGGGAGGCAGACAGCAGTAACTCTCGGCAATAATATCATATCTGCCACTATCCCAACTCAAACTTTATGGGGACCTTGGATTTTAGAGAGTCCTCATCTTTTAAAAATGGTTGGGGTGTTTGAAATGTTTGAACCCCTTGACTGTTAAGGGTAAAAGATTTGGACCCCTCTTGGTTGGGGGAATCCAAATACTTCCACCTGTTTTGAGTGAAAAAGCCTGCCAGTATGTTACTGTGCTACAAAGGAGCCCGAATGCATTCATTATTTTACCCCTCTAGTGGTTTTGGGAGGGGCAAAAAACATCAACCCCTCTAGAGGGGAAGGGTCAGAAAAATGACAACCCCTGTAGGGGGCCAAGTAAAATTCCATTTCAGCAAAAAGGACAGCATACGACTATAGTTCAAAGACGGGGGCTGTAGTAATTCTGATTCGTCTGGGGAGGGGGGATGCAGAAAAACTTCAAACCCTGTTGAGGGGAGAGGGGGGTGCCCTCACTGTTTGAAAGTCAACAACTTTAAAGACAAATACTTGTGGCTTGAGGATTTCAATCTCCTCATATTTGCACATAACTTTGGATTATTACAATAAGATATAACCAAAGACAAAAAACAACCCATGCCGTGCACCATGTTAACTTTGGGGGTATGGTCACGCATGAAATGGAAAAGTTATGAATTTATCAGAAATATTTCTTCTGACTTAACTATAGGATGCTATGGACACTAAGACAGCTGACATTTATGCTAAATATGGGTATATTGACTAGATATAACATGGTAAATCATGACTTAAGTAAAGGAGGCCTATTGGGGATAGTAATTTAGTAAAAATAGAAGAATTCATCGATTCTGAATTTTTTGCCCATCTGCAGCCACACTCACCATGACCCCCATGTCAGAAGTCACAGGAACTCCCCTGCAAAAGGTCCCCAAACAAGGTCACAAGTGTTTATCCTCAGCGACTCACATTCCTGTACAGGGAGGCACCCACTGGGGTGTGGTATAACACACAGATGGTGAGGCCAACTGCCACACATGACTAGAGACATCTACCCTTAAAGCCTGCTATCTTAGAAGTAATGAAGTCTGACGCGGAGTGCATTGGCAAGTGATATATTTTATTACTGTGTGACATCTCAATGTTCATAGATGTATATCAAATATATTCACACAATCACTCGGTAACAAAAGAAAAAAAAAAAAAATTTATTATGTAACTCAGTGTCTCTGCGAGCAGGCGTGTGCAGCGGCGGTGTGGCGGTTGTGAGGGCGAGCTCCCCCGGCCTCTGCTCTATATCCAGTGTGCCCCTGGTGAGTGAACACAGCAGTTCAGTCCTTCCCCCACAGAGGGAGCAAATGGGCGTGTGGTGATCAACCAGTCCTTACTGAATAGTTCTCAAAGATCCACCAGGGGGAGTATTCTCTCTCTCTCCGCTTTACTCATATAATCCGCCCTGCTTCTTATATTTCCTAAAGCCTGCTATCTTAGAAGTAATGAAGTCTGACGCGGAGTGCATTGGCAAGTGATATATTTTATTACTGTGTGACATCTCAATGTTCATAGATGTATATCAAATATATTCACACAATCACTCGCCAACCCGCCAAAAAAAGCAAAGACAAAAACTTCAATGAGACACAGTTCTTGTTCCGAGGATAATTCCCAACCATGTGGGTAAGATGCAGCTATTGCTCCCAACCAAGTGGGTAATGATGTAGCTATTGCTCCCAACCAAGTGGTGTAGTCAGAGTTCTTAGAGTTTGAAGACAGCCGACGTCATAGCCAGGTCCAGGGTGACACGAGATTCCTCCGACCTCTCCAGATACGTCAGCACTTGAAGACTCTGCCAATCACCAATCACCTGGAGATCCCGCAGGGATATTCCAGCTTCAGCCAGGGCCGATGCCCCTCCCCTCCTCATTGAGTGGGAGGTGAAGTGTGGGAGACCCAATTCCTTTGACACCTTAGAAAGCCTGGACTGGAACCAACGGTATGTAGCCTGGACCACCCTGCCTTTAGACTCAAAAGATAACACATGGTCATTTGCTGAAACATGCCCTACCAAGGCAGACAACAGCAGTAAGTAGTGCTTCACACAATACTTTGATACAGTCATTTGTGTTAGATAGACCTTCTGGACCCTTTGCCTATACTGTATGGTCTTGGACTTCCTGACCAAGAAATGAACACCCCAGGGCTTAAAGACAACATTGCCCCAGGTCAGCGCCATACCAGGGTCAAACAAATTAGATTTCCTGAGCAGCGCCCTGAAACCAATTAGGAGCGCCACCCAGAAACACATGTCTTCAGTGGAGGAAAAATTCAATGAAGCAAAGATTAATGACAAATGTTGAACAGTCAGTGGGTGAGCCTGAACTTTGGCATCCCCCAAATACCTTTTGATACCACTCAGGGTGGTCTTAATCCTAAAACCCTGTGGGTCTGGGTATGAAAACCCATATGTCTTATGAAGGACCCACAAGGCAGACAAATAATTGATTATGGAGGTATATGTGAACCTCTCCGCCATAAAGGCCAGATACATGGTGACCAGCCTTTCAGAAGCAGGTAGGGGTAACTCCCCCAAGTAGCGGCAGAAATCAAAGTAGTGGTTCCATTGAACCTTCCTTGTCCTGATAGTATTCTCCGCCATCCAGAATGACTGGTACTGCGCCGCCCTTTCCTCCAGGTGGATCCCTAAAAGGACAGTAAACGGCACAACTCAGGGGGAGCACTCTTCCCCTTTAACCTAGGATCGGTGACCCTAGACAAAAAATCAGGGCCCCTGTTAACATGGGTAGAGATATGATTACACACAATACTGAAGTTGTACACAAATGACATCCAAAATAATTCTCTCAACCATGCCATGCACTGAACAGATTTACTCCTGCCAGTGTACAGCATCCTGACAACCTGTGTATTATCTGATTCAATCAGAACAGTCTTACCCTTCCAATCAGCGGACCAACGGTGTGCTGATGCCACCACCGGCCACAGTTCCAACAAATTAATATCAGGGTTATTTACATACAACAACTCTTCAGGTGAATTCATAATACAATCAGTAGAAACCAGGCAACTTGCGTAATTCATAAACCGGGGTCCCCATGAACCCAGCAAGTAGTCAGCATCCCCGTTCACTGCCCCAAAACCGGACATTGAGGAGTCTGTAGCTATAGTGACTGCAGGAACCTGGCTAACAATGGCCGCCTTACCATTAAAAATCTTTACAAAGGCAGACCACCATTTGACATCATCGGCAAACCAGTCTGGTAGTCTCACCTGCTTATTGGAATCGGGTAGACTCTTTATGAGATTTATTACCCTCCTTGAAAAGGTCCTACCACCCACTACCACAGTTGCTGCATGTGCAAGGTGGCCGGCCAGGACCTGCACCTCCTTCTTTGTAGCTGTTGACTTGGTAGTGAACACGTCCACCATCTTTTGCAGCGCCACCAATTTAGTAGGGGGGAGAGACAGCTCCATAGTAGTAGTATCTATCTGTATGCCTAAATAGACCACACATTGAGAAGGCATGACAATTTTAGGATATGAAATGTAAAAACCCAAAAACCTGAGCAATCTCATTAACACTCCCAGGGCTAAGTTACATTCTGCCAAGGTGTCCCCTATAACGATAAAATCGTCTAAGTACCCATAGCAATTCATGAACCCTCTTCTTCTCATACCCCTTACTACAAAGTCAGACAGCATCTGAAAAATGTAAGGGCTGGATCTGGCCCCAAATGCCAAGCAATTATCCTTGTAATATTGAGTCTCACCATCCTGTGTGGGCCACATGATACCCTGATAGTCAGTGTGTCCAGGGAACACATTCACTGACCTATAGGCTGAAGAGACATCCACTACAGACAAAAAGGCATTAGGTTTCAAGTTATGACAAACATCCCGGACTGTAATATAGTGGAAAGGTTCCACCACCGACTCCATGAAGGAGTTAACGCTACTGTGTAAGGGGCGTTTCATATCAACAATGGGGCGCAACTTCCCATTTTTCTTAGGAACGGCGCCTAGGCTATGAACACATGTAGGGGGGAAATCCACCTCCGTAAGCTTACCTTCCACTAATTCACTAGATACAATCGTGTCCATTTGAGCCTTAAATACAGGACGATTAATACTACGATAATTAGTCATGACATAACTAGTATCAACCACATCATCCATAATCTTAAAACCTTCTAGGACCCCATCATAAATGTAGGCAGCATCAATATCTTGGCCAACTGGATGGAGGAACGCTTCCTTATAAAAATTACAAGGTTTCAGCTGCATTGAGGTACCACCCACCGAGTGCGAACACATGGAGCCACATAATGGCGGGGACCCTTCTGGCGGACATCTGTAGTAACCGTCCTCAAATAATTCTGAAATCACATTTGGGTTATTGACATCATAACAACACACAGGGGTGGGCGGCCTACGCCAACACAAGTCATAATCAATAGGACGACTAATTTTCCTCGAACTGTAACATACATGAGATATTGGGTCTATAATAGGATCATTGAATTGAGCCCCATTAACCTCCTCAGTAAAATTACTAGAATAGAGTGCGTCCCAGTTATTGTCAATTAACATGTCAGAATCACTAGAATCCCAAACAGACTCACCAGCACACAAGGGTTCACGACCATCAAGACCACAGTGGGCAGTAGAACCAATTTCCACCCCTACATGGTTGTAACATAGACCACTGGGTGTATTTATGATACCCTCCACGGCATCACCAGTGGGAAACACAGGAATGTCTATGGGTGAGCGACCCAAATAGCTATCATCCAATACACTGATAGGGCTATTACCAGGTACGGAAGTCAACTGGGAAAGAAACAAAAAACCCTCCTCACTTGGAGTGGAGACCGGTTTTAACCCATTCACCGCTGACGGCCCCTGAGCTTCCTCAGAACCGCTAAAATAATGACCCCCTTCTAGGAGGGAACCATTACCGCAGCTTAGACTGTTAGTACAAAGGGAGCCCTTAACTATACCTACGGGTAGCTCACCCACCAAATTATCCTATGTACCAGAAGGTGCGTTTGCAGCTCCTGCAGTACAAGCTAAGCTTGTATGGTCACCGGAGCACGTAGTACACACATGTTTATGGGGGCAAGGTGTACGTCTACAAGCCTTCCCCACATTCCACCTCCAACAGAAGCCTGGAGGCATATTGCTGCTCTGCTTCTTACTCTTACTCCTATTACCCCCACTAGCACTAGCTCTATGGGGTTCCGGAGTGGGGAGTAGCTGATCAACCCCCAAGTACCTGGTGGACAACTCCCAATCCCCATAGCCCAAGACATAGGCCCCAGTGAATTCCGCTTTTTCACGGACACCCAAATCATAATGAAAAATGGCTCGAGGTTTGAAAATTTTTGCCTTCTCTGTTACAAAACGAACATGCTTCATGAGACCCCCCACTGGAAGGTTCTGTTCTGACAAGTAGGAGACCAGCCCCATAAGAGCTGCTATGAGATCATCTACAGTCCTCTCCTGTTCTGACTTGTGGTAACAATAAAAGGACTCAATGTCAAAGTAGCGCAACTTACGTCTTCTCATCTCAGTAGCCCCCGCCTGCTGAACATAAATCACCTGTGGTCCCCCTCCCACTTGCCCATTGTGAATAGGACCCACTCCCCCAGGGACTGGTGCCACCGGAGGGTAGTTGTAGAACGGATTGCCTAAGTCTGAAGGGCCTGGGAGGGGGTCGGGACCTGGTGTGGGATTAGCAGGGTCAGTAGGTGGAACAGGTGGAGTTGGAGGCACGGTAGCCGGGGTGGGCGACAATTTTGAAAACTTCTCAACTAACTGTTCTATCTGCCTCCTCTGCGACTCAACAACATCCAACAAATCAGAAACAGATGCCCCCTGCTCCTCCACGTCGGGAATATTTGCGTCGACAGGGCTAAGTTTTAAAGGAGCCATAATGGCTGAAAGGTACTCACCGGCGTCGTCACGCCCTTTACCGTCCTTCACCGCCGCCTCCACAGCTGCTCTGACATAGGTACATAGCGAACCACCAGGCCTAGGGTGTCTGAATTGACAACCCTTGCAGTTAATGTCCTTACCAGACGTAGCCATGGTGAAGTTCAAAGTCAACCAAAGTCAAACTGAAATCATAACTCAGTGTCTCTGCGAGCAGGCGTGTGCAGCGGCGGTGTGGCGGTTGTGAGGGCGAGCTCCCCCGGCCTCTGCTCTATATCCAGTGTGCCCCTGGTGAGTGAACACAGCAGTTCAGTCCTTCCCCCACAGAGGGAGCAAATGGGCGTGTGGTGATCAACCAGTCCTTACTGAATAGTTCTCAAAGATCCACCAGGGGGAGTATTCTCTCTCTCTCCGCTTTACTCATATAATCCGCCCTGCTTCTTATATTTCCTATAATCCCTTATAGCACAATTGGCTGGGAGAACAAAGTATTTAGCGCGATGCCAACAAATTGGTGTGCGGCAGGGGCCAGTGGGTTGGGGGGTATGGGAGGGGCAAAAAACATCAACCCCTCCAGAGGGGAAGGGTCACAAAAATGTCAACCCCTTTAGGGGGCCAAATGAAATTTCTTTTCAGCGAAAAGGACCGCATATTACTATAGTTTAAAGAGGGGGGCCGGAGTAATTCTGATCCGTCTGGGGGGGGGGGGGGATGCAGAAAAACCTCAACCCCTGTAGAGGGGAGAGGGGGTGCCCTCACTGTTTGAAAGTCAACGACTTTAAAGGCAAATACTTGTGGCTTGAGGATTTCGATCTCCTGATATTTGCACATAACTTTGGATTATTACAATTAGATATAACGAAAGGGAAAAAAAACATGCCTTGCACCGTGCTAACTTTTGGGTTATGGCTAAGCAAATATGTCTTAACTATAGAATCCAATGTCTCACAAGTTATTCAAACAGCCTTTCTCAAGGTGTAAAGGTAATCAATATTTAGAAACATTTTAAAAGCAGGAAAATATAGGAAAGTCACGGATAAAATGGAAAAGTTATGAATTTATCAGAAGTGTTTCTTCTGACTTAACTATAGGATGCTATGGGCATTAAGACAGCTGACAAACATGCTAAATAGGGGTATATCGGCTAGATAAAGCATGGTACATTACTTCAATATAGGAGCCAAATTGGGGATACAGTGTAGTAATTTAGTTAAAATAGGAGAATTCATCGATTCTGAATTTTTTGCCCTATCTGCAGCCACAGTCACCATGACCACCATGTCAGAAGTCACGGGAACTACCCTGCATAAGTGTTTATCCTCAGCGACTCACATTCCTGTACAGGGAGGCACCCACTGGGGGTGTGGTATAACACACAGGTGGTGAGGCCCACTGCCCTACATGACGAGAGACATGTGGTAGATTGCTGTATGAGCGATATAAGCCAAGGACAGGGTAATTGTCCAAGGCGTTAGCCACGGATAATTACCATTGTGCAAGGCTTTAACACTCATGCAGCTACTAGTCACGCGTATCAAATCTGACTCACGCCCACAGTAGGAGAGTGTGCTCAGTTGACCGCATCAACATACAGACATGTATGTAAAAAACAGTCAGGCCATCACTTTTGTTCTCTCAGCCGAATGTGGTGTAACTACCCTTATGATCCCTTCTACCACAATTGGCTGGGAGAGCTGGGAGAACAAAGGGAACTATGAGTCTGTATAACACATACAAACCAGTCATTATGTAAAAGTAAGATATTGATACACACGAGTAGCCGCATAAGTGTTATTAGCCTTAGACAATGGTAATTATCCAAGGCCCAGCTGCTACAATAATAATGAACAAGTGGACATACTCAAGCAGGAGCGTGGACAAGAAAAGTTGTCCAATCTTAATTCCCAATTAAGTTTTAATCTATATTTTAAGATTGTAACATTGTTTTTAATTATGCCTTCCAGGGGGCAGCACTGTCAGTTTCAAAAAAGAAGAAAAAAGGAAAAAGAGGGGTTCGGGGGTCCTGCCCCTGATGTATAGGCCTACAATAATATTATCAATATTCTCTCTCTTTTCTCTCTGCCTTCCCCTCTCTCTATCTGCTTACTTACAATCTGCCTTTCTTTCTCTCTACCAGCTTATTTCCCTATCTGCTTACCTCTGTATATGCCTGCCTGGCTTTTGGCTTAACACTCAATGTGCCTACATCTCCATTTACATGTATACCTAGCACTATCCCAGCCAGCATTGGTCCCTGGGGCCCATATGTGTTTTACTTGGGCCAGCTGGGCTTGCCCATATCTGGGTTAGGGTGTTTTTTGTCCAGGGCTACCAGTGGGAGCCCAGGAAAAAGTTCTCCCCATAAATACATTGTTAATATTTCGAAACATGCTGACATCTGATTTTCCTCCAGAAATCACCATTTATTGTACACTTTTATAGAATATATATAATCTGGGCTCAAGCTGGGCACTTTGAATCTGGGCTGGCCCACCTGGAATCCCACTGGTAGCCCTGGACAAAAAGGACCATAACCCAGATATGGGCAAATTAGCTTGCCCACATAAAAACACATATATGGGCCCCTCTAAGCAATGTTGGCTGGGATATTAGTCAGGTTCTCTCAAACATGCTGCAAACATCATTCATAAATTAGGGGGTAGATGGGGGGGGCCCCGATGTCGCATGTCGATTTTAAGAAATGGCCATGTCACATGTCACTAAGGAAAAAGCCATGTCACTAGTGTCACTAAGTGGAACATGCAGGGGCACCATAATTGTTACAATGGGGCCCCAGGCCCCGGAAATTTTGGAATTTGGCTACCCACAAGGACGAAATTTGAAGAAAGATTTGGGTAGCATATTTTACAGTTAATGAGAAATTCTTATTCATGTCACTAAGCCCCATGTCGCATGTCGATTTTAAGAAATGACCATGTCACATGTCACTTAACTGGCCATGTCCCATGTCGATTTTAAGAAATGGTCATGTCGCCGTGTCGATTTTAGGGGTCTATACCCATAATACATGATATGATATTAGTACAAAGGAATAACCTGTCAGACATGATGTGAGGATTAGAGTTTAGCACTGGACTCTCTAGTTCAGGCATATACCACAAAAGTAGCACCGTGACATGAGTTTTCTTTTGTTTTTCTATTTGGTAATATGTCTAATTGATATAATCCAAGGATGTGCAAATATCAGTAGAGGATCAAAATCTTCCAGCCACTGGCAATTCTAAAGTCAGCCCAGAAAACCACCTGGGTCACCAAGTCGTTTTTGCCCCATCTGCAGCTACAGTCATCATGATCCCAATGTTAGAAGTCACGGGAGCTATCCTGCACGAGGTACCAAACAAGGTCACAAGTGTTTATGCTCGGTGACACACATTCGTGTACAGGGAGGCTCCCACTGGGGTGAGGTATAACTCACACGTGGTTAGGCCAACTGCCCGATATGACTGGAGAGACATCTACCCTTAGGGAGCGTTCATTATTTATGGCAGGGGGGGCGGGCGTTTGGCAAAACGAATACGTCAAAAAAAAAAGACCCCCCCCCCCTCTGAATGGGTCCAAAAAAAAAGACCCCCCCTCCAAATGGGTCCAAAAAAAAAGACCCCCCCCTCCGAATAGGTTGAAAAAAAATGACCCCCCCCCCCTCACCATAGATGTTTATAAATACTTAATAATGGCATCAACGACATACAAAGTCTACATAGTCCTATACTATAACCTATCATAGCATGTGCTTAACCATTATTTGAGGGAGTGGTTATAGGGCATAACAATATGGTGAACATTTCCCACATGTGGAGAGCGCACATTTTTCTGTTTCCGTGGCACGTTTGATATTTTTGCTAAAAATTGGTGTGATTATTTTGGTCCCCACCTACAAGTCCTGCTAATACTGTTTGGTAGAAGTACCATGAAATGGCCCAGCTCAGGGGCCGCGGAAGGTGGATAAAGTTGGAGGGCCCAGCTCCCAAAGCCAGCTGATGAGTGTTGGTTGGAGGGAGAAACAAATGATTTAGGAATTTGACCTTTATACTAGTGTATTCAGAGTGGTCTGAAGTCTACCATATGATCCTGGACAATTTTGTAATTTTACATTGTAATTGATGTGTTCTGAGGGACTTTGAGCTTGTCTTTCAAGAATTTCTAGGAATTTTACCTCGTGATTGGTGTATTCTTGGGTACTCTGAGTCTAGAATGTTCATGTTTCCCAAAAAGATTGGCTCTCCCACTTTACTAGGCCCCCAGCCCCCCCCCCCCCCTGTTCCGTGCTACTGCAGCTTAAAACAAAGGTGTTTGATGAAGGGATGCTCTGGACATTATAATAGTGGCAAACCTGAAGAAAATTTTGAAAATCTAGAGGTCAATGGGCCCATTTTAATGTATCCTGGTATTTTAACTTGCAGTTAAAGGAATAAGATCACTATTTAAACCTAGCTTGGTTTTCCAAAGGCTAGGATCAGTAAGAAATAAGGAGCTCAGGGTGAGAATTTGAAGTTGAACAAAGAGTATGTGGGGAATGTGTCTTTGTTATATGATGGCACGGATCAATTACAACCGCTTAAGCCATCAATGGTATGCATGGATGTTACATGCACCATAGTTGATAACCTTTATTTGAGGAAATGCTATAAGGTACCTGCCTTCAATATTCTAGGTGTGGTCAGTATAACCAAGCCATGGGAATGCATTGACTCCAAAAAAAATAAAAGCTTTAAAATAGTGATGAATAACTCACTGATATCCCTGCAGAGCATTGGATGCAACTTGACCAGAACCAAATATAGAGCTCTAAAAATTCTGATGAGGCCAAGTAGCGATGATTATTCAGTGCCTGATTTCTGTTGAAGCCAAAGATGAACTTAGAGGGAGATTTAGAAATTGGCGACAGAAGGAGTGGCATCCGCAGCAGAAAACTCTGTGGATCTGGTGGCTATTTGCTACATTTCAAGGCATTCGGTACACCAATTTATAGTGGGATGATCATGTTTACTCTATGAGTCTGCTGATTTTATAAGTGCTAGAATCTGTGAGAAGCAGTCAGCTATCAGGGAGATGGTAAAGGTATTCTAAAAAAATTGAGAGCTCTGCAATCAGAACGCTGTGGCTCATTTAGCAGGGTCTGGCACAAGATACCAAGGAAAATCGTGTATCATGACTAGTGTAATCACGCCTTTTACTGGTGGAGTGGACCTAAGCTACAATGTATCAATATTATATGAGGTAGATCTGCATCTTGCATACTATGCATCTGCTCCTCTATTGGGAAGAAAGGCAGGGTCTAGACATGTAGGCAAGTTCACCCTTGCATATGGATGCCAAAATATGATGGGCAAGGCTAAAGTCCAATTAACCCAAACTATTTCGGATACAGTACTGTCATATTTCGGTGCCACAATAGCATTCATCTAACTGCACACTGATAGCTTTGCTGTTTAGACCCCCTACTTCTGTACTCTTCTCGTGTTGAATTAATGCTCTTTCTCCAGTTAATTATTGTTGTTTAGGAAAAGAAAAGTAGTGAATCATTCAAGTGTCGATTGGTAGGCAAGAAATTTAGCAAAGTTCTACCGTCTCTATGACCCCAATTCGCGACATGTGTCGTGAAATTCGCGTCACGTTGTGTAAAAAAATACGCCCTCCCAAATAAATACCCCTAAAAAAAATGACCGCCCCCCCCTCAGAATAGGTTGAAAAAAAGAGACCCCCCCTAAGAAAAGGTTGAAAAAAAAAGACCCCCCCCTCCGAATACCCCTAAAAAAAATGACCCCCCCCCCCCTGATTTGCACACCCCCCCCCCTGGCATAAATAATGAACGCTCCCTTAGGCCACAAAAAAAGAAGGTTTGTTTCAGGTCACCTGACCTACCCTATCAAAACAGGGTCAACCATACTGTTTTTTTTATGCAATTTTGAAGACATTTCCGTATTTTGACCCTTTTTTTTTGTCAATTTTAGGGTCTTCGGAGAGGCGGGCTAGTACTTTTTAAAAAGTATTTAAAAAATTCAAAAAAATTCGACCTACCGACCCTACATTTTCTTTCCATGTTACATAAAACAAACCTTTTTTTTTGGCCTGAGGCCCACTGCCCTCCATGAGTAGAGACATCTTTTTGAACAGGAGCAGCCCTTTTGACCCTTTGTTTTATTTGAAAGTTAAAAAAAAGGGTTGATGTGGCCCTTTTTAACAGGTGCGGGCGCTGTCCGCAAAGCTGATAATCGATTCTAAGTGGCCTAACATATGGAAGTTTCCATTTGATTGGGTACATTAAGGTAGAAAATCGAACTATTCACAGGGAGACACTTATAATCCTGTGGTTCTGTGGTAAGTGTAAGTTCAGATCCATACATTCTGAGGGTATCAGCTTCAGATTTAGGATGAAATAGTCTCTATACTTACTAAAGAATAGCAATTTGTACAAGTATCCACGAGTCTTATCTTTGCTGACTTGAAACTGACGAATTTATGTTTTACCCTTCATGTAGGAAATGTATGACTTAAGAGGTTTCATGGATATCTTGACTGAATCCTGACTTGTGCTAGCCCAACCAGTGTCCATTCCAAGCCCAGTTCATTTATTGCCCTTGAGCAAATTTTTTTGTCTGTGCAAACCATTATTCTACGGGGCCTTCCATAAAGTATGTACGCATTTTTTCCCAGAAAATAGACCCCCCACCCCCCATGTTGCATTTTGTACGCATAAGGGCGCCCCCCCCCCCCCCTAAAGTACATACTCATTTGAGGTACTGACCCCCCTCCCTTTTTTTAACTGACGATCACTGGTGTACCCCTCCCCTGCATTTTTACCTATAGTTAAGGGGTCAACCTCCCCCCCCTCCCCGTCCCTATGGGTCAAAAATCAGGGTATGTAGACCCTAAGAAGCATAGTAACAGGCAGGTGAAATCTTTTACCCTCCCCCCGGGTCAAAAGGTCAACATTTTATTTGCACCCCCTGATGTTAAGAAATGATCACCCCCTAAATAACTCATAGAAGACATTCACATATGTGTACATGTAACTATCACACCCTTCCATTTAAACCTCCTCGAGGTTTTTTGGAAAAAAACATTTGCCAATCTAGAGTCAATGTCTGGTATTCCCCAATGTCTGGGATATGGGAGGGGAGGTTATGGGCTGTGGGTGTGGAGGGGATATTGAGGTCTCATAGAGGGTAATCCCGCAGAAAACTGAGAGTCATATACGATTCTGGTCAGAAGTGAATACTGCAGGGGCACTAAATGGTCCATAAATAAGTTGGAAATGATGCCAATATTATGAAAACTTGTACACATGCTGCTGAATGTCTGCCAATTTCAATCAAATAATAGGAAAGGGATTCTCAGTGAGTCTACATTTTTTTCAAAGGCTAGATTGGGGATCAGTGAAAATGCAAATTATTCAGTGCAAATTCAGGCGGAATTCAGGTGGTTTTACGCTACAGACCAGTGCTCAAATTTTCTGTGGTGAGTAGCTAATTTTGGTTGGAAATGTTTTGTAGGAAAGATGTATCTTTTAGGTCAAGGGTGATTTTCAGAAATTGTAAATGTCCTGGTAGCTGTTATTGCGTTTTCCGCTATATTAAACTATATAGTAAAAGGATTTCCTTCGCTGAGACCTAAAGCAAAAGGGCTATTACCATGGAAAAGTTAAAAAAAAACTCAGATTGATTTCTTTTTGCACTAGATATGTACATAATAATTACTTTTGCCAAATCTCATGGAATATTTATGACTAGGTCCTTGAAATGTGGAAAAAAAGAACAAAATTCACAATAATATTACTGTCGGAGGGTCCCCGAGGCCGAGCAGCAAGTGGGTTTCAGTTTATAGCCACTAGGGGTAATTCAGAGTAATTTGATATGTCTTATCTATTTTTACATTAATCACAATAACACAGGTATATCAAAATTGTGTAGTATCTACATTTTGTAACCATTCAAGGGCATACAGGGAGCAGGCATTGATGACTTTTGAAGGCTCCACGGTAGGTATTTAGTTAGAGGCTGGCACTGCAAATGGCATATCTGCTACTACAAGGACAATCTCCACCATATTTTTTTAAAGTGTACTTTCTTAAAATCATGAAGAAATGTAGAAAAACATGAATCAATGGCCTTTCAATATACTCTGAGGAATCAGTCCTGGCAGGATGTACAAATAATATCTATTTTTATAGTAATTTTCAGGTATTTTTCCATATTTTCCCATAATTTTTTGACCTCATGAACAGAAATCTATAGTATTGGCACATGTATCACATAGAGATATTCTATGCAAAGATCCATGTTGGATTTGATGGCCCTAGAGGTACTCCTTGCTGTGAAAATGGCTAAAACATGGAGGAGGGGGCGCTCCTGGCCCGATTCGGGAAATCAGGTTGATTTTGGGCCTGAGTTTGTCCAGGAAACATCAGCTTATCTTGGTATTGAGGAGCCCAAAGGACATAAAACCTCAGGGCCTATCTATAAACATGTATTGGGTTATAGAAATCACAATTATAGACAATCGCAAGCAACATCCCACTAATAGTAGGTCTCATAGAGGGTAATCCCGCAGAAAACTGAGAGTCATATACGATTCTGGTCAGAAGTGAATACTGCAGGGGCACTAAATGGTCCATAGATAAGTTGGAAATGATGCCAATATTATGAAAACTTGTACACATGCTACTGAATGTCTGCCAATTTCAATCAAATAATAGGAAAGGGATTCTCAGTGAGTCTACATTTTTTTCAAAGGCTAGATTGGGGATCAGTGAAAATGCAAATTATTCAGTGCAAATTCAGGCGGAATTCAGGTGGTTTTACGCTACAGACCAGTGCTCAAATTTTCTGTGGTGAGTAGCTAATTTTGGTTGGAAATGTTTTGTAGGAAAGATGTATCTTTTAGGTCAAGGGTGATTTTCAGAAATTGTAAATGTCCTGGTAGCTGTTATTGCGTTTTCCACTATATTAAACTATATAGTAAAAGGATTTCCTTCGCTGAGACCTGGAGGAGAAGGGTACATCGAAGGGAAAAGGATATGGGAGGTGAGGGAGATCAGCACCCCCATCCCCCCCCCCCATAATGCATGGGACGAGGGAGGGGCCAACCACAACTGGTACTCCTCCATAATCATATGTATTAGGGAGTGCTCATTTTTTAACAACAGGGGGGGGGGGGGTGGTGGATTTGGGGGGGTAAAAAATTTGGACCCCTTGACCGGGGGGGGGGTAAAAAATGCAGACCCCTCTTGGGGGGGGTCAAAAAAATTCAACCTGTTTTGAGGGAAAAAGCCCGCGCGTTACTATGCTACAAAGGGGCCAAACGCCTGCGATTTTCGGCCTGCCGGGGGGGGGGGTAAAAAATGTCGACCCCTCTAGGGGGGGGGTGTAAAAATTGCGCGCGCTCCGCGCGAAATCTCACCGCCCCCCCCCCCTTGTTAAAAAATGAGCACTCCCTTAGTACTCATTACGCAATGTTCAAATGTAAACGAGATCACTCCCTCATACCCTCAGTGACTGCGAGTACCCCCCCCCTCCTCCACATCCATGGGCCTTCAACCACTAATAGGCCCTGACCACATCAGAATGTGATAGTTACTATATACCATTTCTCTCTCTTTTTTTCCACTAATCTAAGTCAGTTTTATCCACAAAGAAAATGTTTGGATTGCCCTGATTTTTCTCACAAATAAGTGAAAATGCGTACATAAAGAGTATGCTAAAGTAGTTCTGGACCACCCCTGTTTTCATGTACGCTTTTGTATGCATTTGCCATAACCCCCCCCCCCCCACCCCCCCTGGGTGCGTACATACTTTATGGAAGGCCCCTTAGTTTCTGAACTACCCCTCTTGAAACATTTAGCTAAAAGGTGTCACTCTGGTAGTCATGGCAACTTTGCCTTGTAAAAGTCTTGGCTTTGAATTGGTATCAAAACATTTTTTGTGTGCCATTTGGTCACTAAATAAATGCCATTTAACTAAAAGAAGTAGATGAACTTTAAAACCTTTTACCTATACTTCATGACTTTACCTTATAGTTTACTTATTTAGTTCAGTATTATTCACAAGAAAGCCTTTATCTTCTTGTTACCATGACCATTTCTATATATCTGTAACTAAAGAGTTGCAGTTTGAGGTATTTAAAGGGAACAGGACACATTGCTAATTAACATAAATCTCTTTATTGACTACAACTCCTTTAATTTCAGGAAAATATTTAAATTAATCAAGATCAACAAACCAAACCATACAACCAAGCAGACATCATCTTGTATACCTCATTTTATAGATAATCAAATTCATCATGACTAAGCAAATTAACCTTAGAACCGACCATACATTGTCTTGTATAGCTTACTTTATTTTAACTGAACAGATACCAACTTGTATACCTCAAAATATAATAGATATTTAAATTCATCATGATTAAGCAAATTTACCTTACTGCCAACAAAACATCCTGTATACCTTACTCCTTTTTTTTTTTTAATATTCTTTTTATTTAACAAATAATAATCTTCATGATATTCATTTATTCCAGATATGTATATGTGCAGCTTCAACATACCTGGTATTATTCAGTGTTTAGCCACATGACAAGCTGAAGATAGTAGTTGACTATCTCTATTCCCACGTATCTTGAGTCAAAGTTTCCCGCAATATAGGCACATGGGCTACATGCGCACTCAAGGCTTTGAAGCTTCTTAAGTCTTTGTATGGGAGTCTTTGGACTTCAGGTGATTGTTGGTCCCATTGGAATATCACCTAATGTGCCAGGGTGCTGTTTCTCCACAAATTTGCGGACCTCCACAAATTTGCACAATACACATTCCATAAATTTGTGGCGCTTGGGAATATATATGGAGGTCCATATTTGCATGTATAAGTACCAAAAAATGATTTTGTTCATCATTTTTATTTTCTCCCCAACCTTGTGGAATGTGTGTTGCGGACATCCACAAATTTGCAGAGCTCCGCAAATTTGTGGAGAAACAGCACCCAGGAAGATCAAGAGTCGAGCTGGTGATATTTCACAGTATGGGTAAAAATTATTTGATGGAATAGTTTACTCTACAACTGTGGTTCAGTTATCACTCATATATACACTTAATATCGACTCTGAATTTTAGGGAATATATTCTTTTTTCTGAATTTGATAAATGTGTAGTGAGTAACCCTGATAAGTGATGGAAGAGCAGAAATTATGCTTCACACTTTGTGCAATGTTTGACAGTGAGTTCAATAATTATTCTGTAGAACACAGATTGTCCTTGTTTTGGGAACCCTATCTGTCAGCTAAAACTATACAGCCCTTCTTGCGTACGCAATCATTTCTCTGTCCTCGTGCCCTCCAGGACTCCGAGGTGTATTGGCGGCATTCTTTCAGCAGGCACAAATCTTATTCCGGTTTCTGGGAGGGCCTTTGGACGAATCTTGCCTCTGAATTCTATGAAATCCAGCAGAAGTTTGGCATCTTTGCGGTAGTTCTTGTCATCAGGGTGCTCCATCTCATACTTTACATCACCCTCCAGTTTTTCTGTGTACTGCAAATCTTGCAATGTCCTTACCACTTGGTACTTAGTCATAACTTCATCCACCCTATCTTTAGCTGCCTGGATGATCTCTGCTTCCTTCTTTGTAACTTCAGCTATTACAAGCTTAGTCTGAGCTTTAATGTCTTTTTCAATCGTCATTAACATGGTTGCATAACGTTTGGTCATTCTATCAATATTTGCAGCATGACTTAGTAGATATTTCTTTGTGTCGCTTATAATGCCCAAAGCTCTCTGCAGCAAACACGTTCTGGCTTTGGTTATAGTCTGTACCTTGTGCTCAGTATCGTGGTTCATGACACAAAGCGAGCACAGCAGGGCGTCAGGATTGCACCTACACACATAGCCTACAGCACACCCTGTATGCTTCTTACAGTATTCAATATTTTTATCAACGGCATTCACGGTGTGTTCCCGTAACAACTCGTTTTGGTTGTGTTTATCTGCACATCTCTCACAGAAGAACACCATACATGAGGTACAGTTGAAGTCAGCAGTACGTGTCTTATTCCTGTTTATACAGGCATCACACACCCTACCACCTACAACCCTCTTTGTTTTCCTTGCAGTAGTCTCAAGCAGTTCTTTCATCTGTTCAATTTTGAAGTCCTTTTTCAACCCGTTGACTCCTGTTTCAGGTAGTGGTGTCACCTGCTGGCAGATAGGACACGCTACTACGTCCCCTCCTGGGTTTTGTTTCAGAACATCTTCCAGACAGTGTAGACAGAAGGTGTGGAGGCAGCTCAGGGAGCGGGGGTCGTCAAACTCCTCCAGGCACACTGAGCAGTTAAGCAAGTCCTCAGCGTGACTGGGGCCAGCCGTCGCCATCTTGCCAAATCTGAAATGATAAAAATCATATAGGTTTTACATTTTGCATTCGGCATTTGAAGACATTAGGCAATTATAGTCTTTGCAAGAACGTTTTCATCCCACAGGGCATTCGGTCCTGCAAGTTTTGTAGGACCGGCTTTACTTTTGGAGGACCGGACAGCCACATTTCTGACGATTATACATTTTATGTATGAAAGCGTTTTGGCCAAATCAGGATGGATTCATAGTTTTACACAATATATTGACAAACATATTTCAGCTTTTAAAGCCCAACTGAATTCTTCTAGTTCGGAAAAGCCGAACATGTGACTGGACATTCAGTCCTGCTACACTTGCTGTTGGTCCGGTGGCATTTTAGGCGGACATTACCACTGACTGTCCTGCGTTGTTTTCCCAAAGACTGCAATTAATGTGACTTTTACGTCCTTACAGGCTATAGCACAATTATGCAGTAGAAAAGTGAGAACATTCTCCACATGATCAGTGAGGTCCAAAAGAAAACAGCGAGTATCAAAATAACAGTCTTAATTCTAAATGCTAGGCAACACCAAAATACCAAAGGTCAACATTGCGAGAACTGACATCCAGGCAGGGGATGGTTGGTACAGGATATGCTGGGGTAAGCAGATACAGTACCCAGAGGCTTCACCTTGTGAAATAACCCTGGCGCTCCTCTGTCTTTATCAAAATTCCACTGATCTGAGAAGCTATCTTAAAGTTCTTAAATCATCAATTTTAATCCAAGTCAATGAGCACTGGAGTGCTTCTAGATGGTAACTGGTTGGAATGGATTTTAATAGATGCACATGATTAGAAGTACCATCTCACCCTAATTATTCACATCATACTAATAATAAGAATTGCGGTTGTTGCAGTGTAAAAAAATGCCTCAGGCACTGCTTGATATGAGTGTGAAGAAGTATGACTTCATAACTGTGTATTAGCAAATAACTAATGAAACCATTGAATTCTTTGGGTCAATTTTAGGGGGGGGGGGGGTGTAGATATGATTATAATCAACCTCAGAACCATGAAAATGTGTGTTGCTAGGCAGATAAACAATTAGCATAGCTGTTGCTAGGTAACCAGCTGTATAAGCAACAAACCAATAGAACCAATGAATTCCTTGGATCCCTTTGGGGGGGGGGGGGGTAGGTATGATTATAGTCAACCTCAGAACCTTGGAAATGCGTGTTGCTAGGAAGATAAACAATTAGAATAGCTGTTGCTAGGCAACCAGCTGTATAAGCAACAAAATAATAGAACCATTGGATTTCTTGTATCCATTTTAAGGGGGGGGGGGGGGTAAGGCAATACCAGACCTATAAAGACAATTTGGTAAATTCAAGCATATACAAGTACAAATGCTTCTGAATTTGGTTATAAGTTGATATTTTTCTGTCACCTCCTTTCCATATTATAAGCTGACTATTTGTCCTTCAACTCACATTTGCCTTATAGGCGAGGTCTTCTTACATCAGATCACAGAGAACCCCCCTTACGGTGATGGTAGCATTCTGTGTGCAAAGCTGCTAGGGGACTAAGTTCACTAAAGGTACTAGAGCATGTACTACTCTAGCACTACTTAGGGATGTCATCGATACATACCAGATCGAAATTTCGGTATTTTTGGATTTCCGATTATCGAATCAACAAAAACGCAAAATCGATACACTTTTTGACCTACTTTTATCCTGTAAAACGGCCTCACTCAAGTGTAAAAATAAGGAAGATTAAGGCATTTTGGCCATCTATTTGCATGACCCTAAAAATCCCATAGAGGTAAATGGTTCTGCTATATAATTTTATCACTCTAACAAGTAGCCTTTGATCCTATTGGGTATTATGAATTTTATTTGGGCTTGAAAAAACAGTTAAAACATGTCTTTTGAACATTACTTAGCTGTTATTTGTCTGTATCGAAAAATCGAAGAAAATCGAAATTTCGAGACCAAAATAGTGATAATCGAAATCGGAATAAATTGGATACCAATGACATCCCTAGCACTACTACGCTACTACTCACTACATACACTCCAAAGTCTACTTGCCTTTCCTTTGCTTGAGCCGCAGCCTTGTAATATTATGTTTGGTTCCTGCTTCGCAAAGAACTGTTAAAAGAAAAGCCCACTGGTTTTTTATGTTGTTTTCTATCGATTGTACATGATCTAAATGTCATCTGCTGAATTGTACAATGTTAAAAATACCGTATTCGACGTAATAAGCGCACAGTGCGCTTAAAAAATGATTATGGACACCTTTTAGTAGTTAAGAGTTTAATTGTAGAATTAAATGAGACTTACCAGGGTAAGGTGATATTTGATTATGATTTTGCCGAGGGCACCACTAGGGGTGCAGAGTATACAGGAGAGGTGGAAGCGAGGCTAGCGCATGCGCATCGTCAGGATTTAGAGACTAAATATTTATAAGATAGAAAATAATACAGCACTTATTGTGGAGTTAAATGAATTCCCACAACTAATGATTTTTGCTGCGTAAAACCAATATAAATATCAATCTCTTTGATTTTTAAGATTAATCTTTTGAGAACCACAGTAATCACTCGATTTCTGATTAAGGCGAGGGCGGGTGGGCCTGTATACTCTGCACCACTAGTGGTGCCCTCGGCAAAATCATAATCAAATATCACCTTACCCTGGTAAGTCTCATTTAATTCTACAATTTTACCTCGGACACCACTCTAGTGGTTCGAGGTTATACAGGAGACTTCAGAGTCATTTCTGATAATTTTCATCTCCCATAAATATTTTGAGAATTTTTGTAATTTATATTCAGTAGATAAATTTTATGGAATAAATGTTTCTATTCTGAATAAATTGACAACCAGTTGTTTCATAACACCCTAGAATTTATTTAAAACATATAAATTCCTCCCAGGTCACAACATTTACAATCATCACAGTTTCTGAGAGTTTTTCCTCTTTTTGGACTTCAATGCTTCAGTCAAGATAGCCTGGCCGAATGCGTTCGGATCCTGCTCTATCGGTTTGTCGTAAAACCTGGCAAAACTGGTTGCATTTCTCCAGCCCGCCCTTTTCATGATCATGTTCAGGGGCACCCCTAATGCCTTTGCTTTCAACGTGCTAGCTCCCCTAGTGGAGTGAGCCGCAAACTTCGACTTTCTCCCGAATTTTGATACATTTACTCCTGCAAGGTCCAAGACCCCCAAGGTCCAATGTGACAGGGTGTCCCGCGAGATTGGGCCATATGGTGACACAACATTGATTAACAATTGCGAGTTCTTACTTGTCACTGGGTCTTTTGACCTGAGCTTCCTGGTGCGTCTCAAATACATATGTAACGCTGCCACCACACAAACATCAACATCTTCCTCAAATGCATGTACCGTGATCACATCCATTGTGTCACCTGGTCTATTGTGCTTCAATAGCGTACTCATGTAGAATGTTATCTCCTTTTTGTCAATATCCGCCCCTTCCAGTGAGAGGTTTAATATTGTTTGACCCCTTTGGGCTGTCACTAACAACAATAACATGGTCACTTTAAATGACAACAGTTTGAGTGACAATTCCCGGTTGTCACCCCACTCCTGAAATAGTTCCAGGATGTCTGTGACATCCCAGAACCCGGCGTATCTACCACCTGAGGGGTTCTTCACACTAGCTCCTCTACATACCAGGGTCACCTCATGTATCGACCCAAATGTTCTACCATTAACTTTTGGCAACAGTGCCGACAAGGCAGATCTAGCTGAATTAATAGCCGAATACTTCAAACCCTTATTTACTAGTTCTGTCAAGAATTTACAACCTTCTTGTACAGTAGCAGACATAATTGATACCTTATTTCGAATGCAGAAGAAAGCCCATTTCTTTAAATAGACTGTGTACTGAGCTTTGGTAGCAACCTAAACGACAACATAATAAGGTCTATTGTCTCCTGACTATATCCTTCCCTACGTAGTCTCTCAGCTACAAAGGGCATACCACCCGTTCTCTCCTTTAAAGTCTGCACGCTATGAGTGGACACTTGGCCATGGCTTCCTCGTTTCTTGGTTTGCCGTGCTGTAGGAGGTTTCTCCCTCCTTTCCTGAAGAACAGTCTCTTTCCGGGGAGGTTTAGCAGTCTCGAATACCACGGCTGACCCGGCCAGTCCGGTACGAGGAGGATTCCTCTGGTGTTCGACTCTAACGCTCTCTGGAGGACCTTCCCAACGAGACTGAAAGGTGGGAAGATGAAGAAATCATGATCAGTCCATGGGAATGAGAAAGCATCATGTCTCCAGGCCCCTGGTTCAGGGGTCCATGAGACAAACGGTTCAAGTTTATGGTTTAGCCTAGACGCGAACAAGTCCACTTCTGGTTTCCCCAATACTCTACACACCTTCAGGAAGATCTTGTCATCTAGCTCCCACTCAATGTCATCATTGAAGTTCCTAGACTTGTAGTCAGCTAACACATTTTCTACTCCCGGGATATGAGCAATAGTTAACCAATTTTGATTTTCCTCAGCCCACGCCCAGATAAGTCTGGCGACTGCATTACACTGAGGTGAGACTAGTCCACCCATGTTCTTCACATAAGCTAATGCTGTAGTGTTATCAGTGAGTAATCTAATCTCCTCCCCTGTCTCTGGTACTAAGGCTTGTAGACCAAACAATATGGCCCACATTTCTTTGACGTTGATGTGATCCGGGAGTTCATTCTCGGCGAATCTACCCCCTGTAGCGAGAGTGCCCCTGTGGGCACCCCATCCAGCATCAGATGCATCTGTGATTACCAGAATTTGTTCTAAAGCAGTTCTGATTTTTCTGACTCCCACTGGGATATTTTCTAGCCACCAGAAAATTTCCCTCTGGGATTCTTGCGAGAGGCGCGTCAGTGCATCAAAGTTACCTGCACACCTTTTCAGAGCCTCGTTTTTCTCCTTCTCTAGGGTCTTCAAATGTGCTCCCCCATAGTCAATCCCTGGCGTATAAGCCACCATAAGCCCAATGAGGCCAGCTATTTCCCTGATTGACGATTTCTTTTTCAACAAGACCCCCCAAGCTGCTCTGTGGAACTTGTCGATTTTGTCTTGTGTCAGAGTGACTGTCATCTCATTTCAGTCTAGGGTAAACCCTAGAAAATCAATAGACTGTTTTGGCTCTAACACTGACTTGTCTGGGTGTATGACAAACCCCAACGAATCCAATGCTTGGGCTACCTCTTTCGCTGACTCCCTACACTGGTGTTGTGAGTCAGCAATAACGAAGCTGTCATCTATGTAGAAGAAACATTCATTTCCCTTCTTTCTGAGCTCGGAGAACACCGGCGTCAATATTTTGGTGAAGAACCTTGGGGCACAGGCTAGTCCATTGGGCAGTGCTGTAAACTGATACAACACCCCCCTCCAGACAAACCGGAGATACTTTTGGTCATCCTCATGTACAGGTACAGTGTAATAGGCATCTCGAAGATCAACACTACACAGCCACGCCCCTTTTCGCATGAGTTCTAAAGCGGTCTTTAACGAGGTCATTTTGAAATGTTCATATTCAACCACTTTGTTCAGTCTGGAGAGATCCAGCACCATTCTGTATTCACCATTTTTCTTGGGTCTCAGAAATACATTGGAGACTACTTCTCCCAAGACATGTTCACATGGTACTACCACACCTTTTTTGCACAACTTTTGAACTTCAGCATCGACAATTGTGGATTCATCATCATTGAATGTTAGTGGAAACTTAGAGCTCTTATCAGTGGTATCACCCACAAAAGGGATTTTAACCCCTCCGACCTGCTCCAACACCCATGTGTCTTTGGTAAAATTTCCCCACATTTCTAAGAAGTTAACAGTGTTACCGGCTTGAAAATTTTGAGCAGAATTAATAAAGTCAGACTCACCCACCTGCTCTACTTCTTGGGGGCCTTCTTGCCAAAACCCTGCACCCCAGGGTTCGAAGCGGCTGGTGGGTTGGGTTGTCTCTGTCTGGTTCCTGCTAACGGGTGACGATAGTTGGGATTGAACCGACTGCCTCTATAGTTGGGGTTAAACCCCTGACCGAAGCTCTGCTGTTGGAAACCTTGCGGGAACGGGGTGGCGAACTGTGGCCCTTGTGCCCCATAGTGGAACCCACCAAAGTTGTTCTGCGAGGGTGTCTTAACCTGCGGTTTGTTGTTGTACTTCTTTTTCTTTGACGCTGAAGGAGCCCCTTGGGCCTTCTTTGTCGTTTGATCCTTCATCGCCCCACGAGTAGCTTTTTTGGTCTTCTCATAGGAGGTCACCGCGACCTCAACGACCTTCCCATAGAGCCAGGCTGGATCTTTCTCTTCCTCCTTAACCTTTGTTATGGCTCTGAGGAACTCGGGTTTTATATAGGGCTTGTGGATCTCTGTGCGCTTATTGACGATGGAGGCATTCGTCATGATCAAACTCCTCACTCCGTCTATGACAGTAGGCGAGAGTTTGTCTAGGGTGTCATCCGTGCCCCCCCTTTCCAACATTTCATTGATGATCGGGGTGAAGGCTGAGAGTCCAGCAATGACACCTGTTTGAAGATCCTGCAGATCCTTGTCTAGACTCTTTATTGGCGCTGGCAGCTCCATAAAGATCTCTTCTTCTGTTTTTTGGACCAGCAATTTTGGAATGTTCACTACTCCTGGGTACTTTGAAGTTATCGCCTCAAATTTCTTCTTGTCGAAAGATTGTGAGAAATAGTTCTCAAATCTTTTTGCTAGGTGAGGATTGACTTCCTTGCCTAACTCCGACGTGGTCAGGCTCTCCGACTCCTCCTTAAACATGTCAGCCATGCTGCCTGCTTTCAGGGTCGGTAACTCCTTTGTTTTAGGGACTTTAGCATCAGGCTCAGCCTGCTCGTCCTCCGAGCCTTCTGAGTCCGAGACTTCATGAACAGGTCTAGTCCCCGAGAGGGAGTTCAAAAGTTCATCACCTGTTGCTGCAGCTGCAGTGTGCCAGTCTTGTCCCGGGAACTGATAGGCGTTCCAGGGATTGAAGGATGGGTTGCCGAATCCCGAGTAGCCACCCATACCCGAGTAGCCACCCATACCCGAGTAGCCACCCATGCCCGACCAGTTCGCCATCATTTGCTGCTGCTGATGCATAAACGCGTTGGTCTGTTCTTGAACCATGCGTTGATTCATCAACGCCTGGGTCGCTGGGTCAAGTTTCGGGTCGTGACCTGACCCGCCTTGCCCGGCATTCCCGTCTGTGTCCTCCGCCAGGTTGACCACATCCGGTTCTTTTTTACTCTTGGAGGAGGCCCTCGAGGAATTAGATGTGACTGAAGCCGTATCTTTCTCCTTGTCTCTGCCCGAGGAACGGGTAGACGACCCTGCCTTCTCAGTTTTTTCTTTTGATGCCATTTTGGGTGATTCTGTTAACAATATAAAAGAAAAAGTATTAGCACCATATCATATTGTTTTTATATATCTATAAAAAATATATTAGGCTATGACAGACCCTACAGTGGCTACAGCTCCCACTGGATTTCCATAGGTTAACTTTATTGTGTAGAACTAAGCCAAATCACATTGTTTTTATATCTATAAAAAATATATTAGGCTGTGACAGGCCCCACAGTGGCTACTGTAGAAAGGTTTCACTACTTTTGGTAAAAACGGTTGTCTCCTATGCTATGTAACAGACTGTAGGTTATAATTTCAAGTCTACTGGATAGTTCCAGTGTACTCTTGTTGCGAGAAAACAATGTCTCACAGCTTTTGGGACAGACCACAGAACCGCGTCCTCGGCAACTACCCCTATTATCGCCCGTTATCGACGATGTTTATTTTTGGTTTTTTGAGTTGAAATGCTCAAATTTCGTCAAAGTTAGGCCCAAAGTCGACGACAATAGCGCTAAGACGATCTATTTCCGCTATAAACTACGCTATAGCGAAGAATTATTTTCAAATTCTTTTAATCGAAGACCGCTATGATCTGAGCCGAGGGCCGCAAAAGGAAACCAAGATGGCGGCAGCGTTCGCTGGCAGCGTCCGCCTCGCCGATCTTGTTTTTTGGTCTTAATTCGATTATTTTCCCTCTGCGGACACCTATCGTCCGGCAGAACGATAGGCATATGTCCGCTGGGGTTGTTTTTTGCATTTATCGCCATAAAAAACGATAGGACATTTGCTTTATCTCCGAATCATCAGTCTGCGCTGCCGAGATGGTGATCTCGGCGTCCGCGCCATGGTTTGACCGTTTGTTTTGGAGTTTTTTCACCTTTGCGGACGGTCACAACCCAGCAGAGTTGTACCTATATGTCCGCTGGTGTATTATGGATCAGATAATCCATTTTATCTTATCCCCGAAGGATTTGTTTTATTATAAAAGCGAGAAAAACTCGCTAATAATTACCTAACGTTGCGGCAACGAAGTAGACGCTTCCGGACGATGCGCATGCGCTAGCCTCGCTTCCACCTCTCCTGTATAACCTCGAACCACTAGAGTGGTGTCCGAGGTAAAATTGGGGTAAAAAATTGACATATTTTTGGTTATTTGTAGTATAAAAATTGGTCAAAAACGGGGGGTGTGCGCTTATTAGGGGGTGTGCGCTTATTACGTCGAATACGGTATGTGGCATATGTTAGCTACAGGAGGAATTATCCTGCAGAGAGCGACGTCTCAAGTGATTCACAACCTGTCCTAGCACACAGAACCTATGCTAAAATGCATTGTTTTACCATGAGCTCTACCTCACCAGACAGTCATGGTTTACTTGATAAATTACTCATTGTCCTTTTTAAATTCTTATAAACATGTCTTACCCTTCAAATCAATAAAGGAATTGAATAAGAGGACTACAAAAGCCAACATAATAAAAGAAATTGAAGAGACAAAATCGTGTGCACTCAGAATACCCTTTGAGTGGCCCTTAAATGGTCCTTGATTGGCTGTTCAGGGGTACTCAAGCTGGTGTACATTACCGAGCAACCAATCAAAAGGTTGTTCAAACCAATCAGTGGGTGTAGACTAGCTGTCTAGACCAATCAATGGACATAAACTTTGTGCTTTGGGGCAGGTTGTGAATCACTTGTGATGTCACTCACTACAGAAGATTTCCTCCTGTAAGTAGCATATTCCCCATATTTCAACATTATTCATTTAAGCAGACCCTTTTAAGAAAAAGTCTAACTCATAGAAGACAACATGAAAAACGAGTGGGCTTTTCTTTTAAGTATATGACACAGTAGGTTGAAGATGCTGGACATGGGAAGCAAGGCTTCACAACAGAGGCAGGAAGTAATATCTTTCAAACTTGAAATTTTCATTTTCCAGGGGGCACTGAACAGTGAATCAACATTGACAAATAGTTGTCAATGTTAATTCAAATGTTGCTTTAATGTTGTTCTGAATTTTATGCTCACTGGGATTTTTACAATATTTATCTAAAAAAAAAAGTCAGGAAAACTTGTCTAACTAAAGGTACTATGTCACATTTGTTGGTGTTTTTAAATTTCTTTATTTAATCTCTGGCTGCTGGGAATTTTTGGTACCAATTATGGGGAGACAAATGACTCTGGGACCTGAATTATTTTTATTTCTGACAACCCATTGAACTTTTTGGCTGTAAAGGTCCATAATCTAAGAAGGACATACCCAAAATATCTTTAAACTAGCGGCTTCACTGCTAGACACTGTGCCGCTCTATTGGAGTCTGGGTGCTACACTGACTGCACTTCTCACCGGCCTTACTTACAACATCTGGATATCCCACAATGCACATCACAACATGGCAGCCTGCATGGTGGTGGCACTCCATGCGCCCACCCAATATAGTAGTATATTGTTACAATGGGGTGAAATTGTGAGATTCGACTGACTCTGAACCATATTATACCGCTTTATTAGGATTTGCAGTTATCATTTCACATTTGAATTAAAAGAAAACCACATCCTATGATGGCTTCTATCAATAGTCTTGGTAATAATAAACAAGATTCTGAAAATATTAGTTGATGATGTGCCATTAGAAGGTAGCACAGCGGGCTTATCTGCTGCAGCCATGACGTCACCATTGGGGTAAATAGCTCCCAGTAGAGCCTGTACAGCATTGGTAGTCTCCACTTGGATGCCTCTTGTAGGTTTCCTTTGACACTGCTTGACAAGTAGCACCAAATAACCCCACTTAAGTGCCCTACATAATATTATGACATTGTACATTTCACATTAAAACACCACAAAAGTCATTTGCTTACAGCTGCCAGGCTTGAACAATACTGTACCTGGTGTATTTACCCCAATGGTGACATCATAGGCTGCAGCAGATAAGCCTTCTGTGCGCCCTTGTAATAGCCTATGCTTCACTAAATGTGCCAGAATATTCCTAATTGATACTAAGATTATCGATTGAAGTCATCATAAAAATAGGGCGTTTTTTTTCTTTTAAGTGCCCACAGGTCACAATAGTCCATTCATTAACAATATTTTAGTGTACAGGAAGTCCTATTTTCCAAAAGTGGGAGGTCACTTTTTTAAAGTAGGCTTTTAGAGTACATTATTTTCTTGGTGGATTAAAAAGACCGCCCATTAGTCAAAGATTTTATCTGTGTAAATCATTTTTTCCCCTGAAGTGGGCAGGGGAGGGGGGGCCTGCTTTAGCCAGGGGTTTGATACATTATGTTATAGATGAATTCATTTAACATTTACTTTCATGGAGCATTGTATGGTTACACAAACAAGACAAGATCAAATTAGGTTGACAACTTTATTGATGCTCAAGACAGTTAAATAAAATACCAAGATTTTAAGCTCCTAATTGTACATGACATCTCCAACAATCAATCAGTTAGTTTTTCAGTACAGTTGCCCTGATAAAAAAACAAGGTATGTGAAACTATTTCTTGTGCAACATATTTAACAGGGAATTTCATATATTTTTCCTTTTCAGTATATGGTAATATAATATTTCATTACTGTATTGATATAACAATAACAACATAGTAGACTGCTACTAACAGCCCAACAGACTTACTTCATTTTATGAAACAAGGATAACAAAAAAGCAATGAGGAATAGACAAAATATAATCTCCAGTACCTCTTCCTACTTCTAAATGCATGTAACCAATAATAGAATCCAAAAATAAACCCTCATACATGTTCACACCATAACTTAATTTCCCAGCAAAACAGATCCATATAATAAAAGAATAAACAAGAAGGCACGTTTCTCTCACAATAACAGATCTTTTTTTTAATATAAATGTTCTTTGCTGTGTTAATACATGTATCTTTTTAGATTATGAACAGCAGCATCAGCACTTTACTACATGAATATAACTCCTATTGTGTAAGTCATTTCTATATGATAAAGACCAGCACCTAGTTTGGGTCCCTGGGGGATTCCATTATATGGGGTCAAGTAGAATAAATGGAATATAAGCAGAATAGCATCTTTGTTACTTCCTTCAACAAGGACAATTAATCTAATTACATTTTAAGAGGGGCTAAATGAGACTCAAATTATCAAACTCTTTCCCATATTCTATATAATTTGCCACTACTTGAGATTCAATGCTGTGTGTACACAAATAAACATTAGGTTTGCATCCATATGGATTTCCTTAGTGTTTATGGAATGAAATATGCCTGCCTCTCTACTAGCGCCACAGACCCATAACTCAAAGAACAAAAGTGTGGCCTCAAATCAACACCATAAAGACCACTTTAAGCACATTGTGAGTTTGAGAGAAACAAAAATATTAAACAAATCCTCGCTATAATGTAATGTAATGTAATCCATAATCCAATGGGGTGAGATGACAATTAAGAGTAAGTTCATAAACAAGGTTTTACAATAGATAAAGTCTGAGCCAGCAGAGAAAAACACAAAGAAAATGAGTTTGTGATATTTTGGGTGGAATTCCACTATTTGAGCCTTTCATCAATATCTCCTGTCGGCATTCTGTTTTTACAGCGCATGCCATCATTTTTCCGTGACCCACTCTTCCTTACTCCCTCAAGATGTCCAAGGTGTATGGGTGGCAATTCGGCGGGAAATACAAACGTTATTCCTGTGTCTGGGATAGCCTTGGGACGAATCTCTGCTCTGAATTTCATGAATTCCCGTTGCAGCTTGGCATCTCTGAGATAACGTCCGTCGTCTGAGTCGTTCAGCATGCGGTTGATGTAACCCTCCACCCTCTCAGTATACCGCAACTGTGCAGCAGTGCCATCTGCTTGGTACTTGGTCAGAGCTTCACCAACTGTATCATGGGCCTCTTTGATCATCTCCGCTTCTTTCCTTACAACTTCCTCCATTAAACGTTTGGCTTGTTGCTTTATTCGATTCTCCACTTTCATCAACATGTGTTCGTAGCTGTGAGTCATACGTGTCACATCCTCCATGTGACCCTGGAGGTATTTCTTCGTGTCGTTGACATACCCCAAGGTGTTGAGCAGCAAGCTGTGTCGGGCCTGTGATATAGTCTGTACCTCATGGTCCTTATTGTGGTCCATGATACAGAGAGCACAAAGGAGGACATCCGGGTCACACTGACACACATAGGCCACAGCTTGACCTACATGCACCATGCAATACGCCACATTGGTGGGTACAGCATTCACAATGTGAGCCCGGAACATCACATTCTGACTGTGTTTATCCACACACTTCTCGCAAAAAAACACCAAACACGAGGTACAGTGGTAGGCAGCAATATGTTTGTCCTTCCCTTTACACGCATCACACATCCGACCCGCCACATGGGCCTCGTTAGATTTCTTTGTGGTTGTGTCTAGTATCTCCTTCATTTGTTCTATCTTAAAGTCCTTTTTGAGCCCGCGCACGCCTGTTTCCGGTAGCAGTGTGACCTGCTGGCAGATGGGGCATCGAATCATGGCTGCCCCTACAAAGTGCCTCGCCACCTCATCCAGACAGTGTAGACAGAAGGTGTGGAGGCAGCTCAGGGAGCGGGGGTCGTCAAACTCCTCCAGGCACACTGAGCAGTTAAACAGGTCCTCAGCGTGACTGGGGCCAGCCGTCGCCATCTTGCCAAATCTGAAATGACAAAGAGTATTAATTGAGTGATTTGTTTAATGTCCAGGTATACATAGTACCCTGCGGGACTGCCTCGAGTTCAATTCAATTCAATTCAAAGATTTTAATTTTTACTGCAACTGACAGGAACAAGTCCTGTATTATGTCTGTTATAGCAAGGAGTCACCCACAAATGGTAGTAGTCTGCCTCAAAATCTAAAGAGAGATAATTTGACATGTGCTTTACAAATTGAGTCACCGCCTCACCTTCTTAAGCTACAGTCGTTTGTGAATGTGTTACCAGGTAGACAAACACTAGCTTACTGTAAACATACTTTATTTCGCGCTGTACATATTTTCGCGATTTGAAAAAATCGCGATAATAATGTAGAATGCTGAAAATATGTTCAGAGTGAATATTTATCCAGTATATTCACACTACTACCATATCCCAAAATCCACGAATTTAAATACATGTGATAGTGTAGATTTTAGCAAATATAGTTTGAGCAAGAATAACTATGCATACTGTAGATATTGTATATATTTTTGCACAAATTAATTTCCACTTATTTGCTAAAAGGTACAATTTTGCATTGATCTAAATAGTGCTGTACATATTTTGGCAGATTTCCATTTCCATAAAATTGACGAAAATATTCACAACTTCAATAATATGGGGCTTGGGGTCAACCTCTCTCGAACATGCCACCTTGATAACTAAGTAAACACAGTCAGACCAGACTGTGGTCTCCTTGGTTACCTGTGTGATGTCATCACTTTAAGTGAAATAACCCATAATGTAAGCAACAAAATAATGAAAATATGTAGAGGGAAATAAAAATGTTCACAATTCAAATTTTAAACCCAGACCATATGATGTTAGTGTAAGTGGTGATACAGCTAGCAGCACTATAACTATCTACTGTATTTGATGTGATGAGTAGACAAATGCCAACGCCCATTGATACCGTCTCTGCTGTATTTCACGAATGGGGGGGCCGGGGCCATATCCCATGAAGCCGCAAGCTGAGTGGGATATGCCCCAGCCCCCAGGAGTAAAATGGCAGAGAGGTATCAATGTAGTTGGCATTTGCATTTATTTTTCTATTTTAAGCCATTTGATGAAGAGCTTTTTCTTAGCCCATTGAATACAGCCACATTGTATTCAATGGGGGGCATAGAATACGGCTCTTCCTATTGTTAAGCATAGTAAATCTTGTATTTCAAAGAATAGGCAGACGATCCGCCATTCAGTCAAATACGGTTTACCAAAGCGGGCTACTCATCCATATATTTCATCCCAGTGTTCCAACTACATTACTTCTTAATTTTACTTGCCTTCAGCGTTCAGCTTGCTTGAGTGACAGCACCACAATTTACCTTATTATTCAAATCGCGAGTAAGACATGCACCTTCTACTCAGGAAAATAATATAATGCATAGGGGGAGGTGTTTATTACCTCAAATATGAAATTAACCCTAGAACTAGAAAACTTTACTTTACACTTGAGATTTAAAAAAGGAATTAGTGGATATTTCTCTAATATTACAAGTCTATCATATGTAAATTTCCAAATTCCTCCATCTATACTTGAAGAAAGCAAAACCTGGGTTACCGTAATGTGGCAATTTGTGAAATAA
Organism: Harmothoe impar; assembly: GCA_947462335.1. Classification (NCBI taxonomy): domain Eukaryota; kingdom Metazoa; phylum Annelida; class Polychaeta; order Phyllodocida; family Polynoidae; genus Harmothoe; species Harmothoe impar. The sequence goes on from OX381714.1 coordinate 60,964,761, forward strand.
GAACAAGGGAAGTCAGATGCAAATTAAAGATGTCTTTATTTCTAAATAAGTCTTTCTCCCAGACCTCTGTTTATAGATTTTTATTAGAGAAATTGACAGCAGAGTATGCTCAATAGCATACTATCCAGCCGCATACTCAACTATGGCATACGCCACGCTGCCGTTCTATAAATGCCTGATAAACCCAATATAATCTTAACCAGAGTTGCTTCTGATGGTTCATATCCCGTACAAATGGGTTAACTTACCGTATTTGACGTAATAAGCGCACAGTGTGCTTAAAAAAATGGTAGTAATGGTAGTAGTTAAGAGTTTAATTGGGGTAAAAAATTGAGATATTTTTTGTTATTTGTAGTATTTGTGGTGGGATTTGGCCAAAAAGGGGGTGTGTGTGCTTATTAGGGGGTGTGCGCTTATTACGTTGAATACGGTAAGTCTGAACACAGACCCTGAGCTATGTATGTCAGCTCTACCGGAGTCAGGGTGGGAATGCCAGGAGGCACCAGGCTCCTCCCTTATACACAGGTGTAATGTGAGAGGAGAGGCTGTGAGTGACAAACCAAAACAAGGAGAGGGAAGAGCCCTCTCCAAGGACCAGTGCACGAACGCCAGGTTGTGTTCTAATATCTCTGATACTAGTACTAGAACTACCACCATACTAACCTATTTTATCAATACACAGTTAATGTGCAGTAACAATGTGTTGTTACCAGTATTGACACCAGGGGGAGGTAGCGGTCCACCCTCAGTCGGCCATGTTGGACCCGGTTCATTAGCTCACCTGTCGTGGACAGGTACGGTCATGTCACGCTTGCTCTAGGCTCGATGGTATATATATATTATTTAATTTTGCTATGTCCGAGGACCGGGTACAGGTGTCTGTGGAAGGTAAAGTGTCCAAGAACTGTGCCACTTGTCTAGGTCACCATCCAGCCCCTTTTGGTAAAGGGTGCAAATACATGGAAAAAATACCCGAGCTCAACGAGGGATCAACAATGGCGGCCCAGAGCAGCAAGCATACAGCCGGCACCCAGGGCCTACCTTCTCCACGCAAATCTCCTCTGCCGGGCAGGAAGGAGCATTTGTCTAAACTGGTGGATAAAGAAACTATCAGGAAAGCCCAGTTAGAGGAGCAGAGGAAGGAGGTGGAGTTAGAACATCAGCTTGCAGCCCTACGGGTGTCTAACAAGGACATTGAGAGGGATATCGAGGAGTCTAAGTTGTTCGCCGAGAACGTCGGCTTGGGTGACCGGGACACATCATTCAGGCCGGGCCGCGGGAAGGAGCCGCGGGGCACTTACGGGGGTTCCAAACCGACGGACGCCGCCGGACGCCACAAAGGAGGCACTGAGAGGGGTTGGCGTTCCCCTCCCGGGCTACAGTCGGTACGTCAGGAGCTGGCGGCAGCCGGGGTGGATACTCCACTTGGGCTAGGAATATTACCGGAGGAGTACGACGACATCAACCATGATGACGAACCAGGTATGAATGATGGAAGGGGTTTGTTGTCAAGTCTTCAAGCTTTGTCTCTCAGATCAAAGCGTAAACGCTCACATAACATTTTACATCCAGATTACCACATTCCGTCAGATAAGGAATTTGTGGACATGTCCATCCCTGAGCTGTGGTATGGCATGTCTTCGATTGTCAAAGCACTACTCACTCACCCACCTCGAGAAATTTCTGTGCTAGGTTATGTTAATCATATGCAATTTGTGGCTTATAAGGCCATGACGGGTGTTTTTGATCCCAAAACTCTAGCTCAATATGATCGTAAAGTGACCAAAAAGGTGATGGAGGGTACGGTGGCGGATTACATGGCGGGGGTAGAGGAGGCGATGACGTCCCACTTGGCCCCTGAAAACATGACAGTGGTACAGGATTTGCTACAGCGCCTCAAAAAGCTGGAGCGGGGTAGAGGCCCGGGCAGTGGCCAAAATCAGGGCGGGAAAAAGGCCTATAAGCATATCGTCCAGGATTATGTATGTGCTAAGTACAATTTCAACTGGTGTGAGATCCCTCAGTGTTCCAAACAGCATGTGTGCACTTTCTGCGGGGGCCAACATAAAGGAAAGTCTTGCAGATCGAGGAATTACGGTGATCAGCGACAGCAGATGTATGCGCCACCAGGACATCAGTTCTACCCGCAGCAGACGCAGCAGCAGATGGGCGGCAACGTGGCGCCACCTCCTGGTTATTGAGAGAAGCTACAACCGGACCGCTGTACAACGTCAGATGGCGCGTCAATCGAGTGTCATGGCGGAGAGCAACCTTCCGGTTGGGAGTTTACCACTCACGGTAACGAAGAAATTTGTTGTTTTCCCTCTTTGGAAGTGTTATTGAGGGACTGCAAATATTATAAGCCTCTATGGGATTGCAAGGCCGCTCACTTTGTGGAGGGAATACGCTCACAGCTAAAACCAGATGGTTGGAGGCGTATGTTAAGTGGCGGTGTTGACAGTGTGTTTGGACAAGGCGGGTGGGACAAAGATGCCTGGTTCCTGCTCGACGGCGTGTTGACAGGTTTTAAGATAGTGGACCCTGGCTCGTGTGTAGGGCCTTATTATTCTAAGAATTATCCATCAGCAACAGTGGATGCTTTCAGTGCTATCAATGACATTGTGATAGGTGAATTGGCCGCCGGTAAACTGTCAATAGTGGATCGTCAACCCAAGTGTGTGCACGCTTTGGGGGCAGTCCCCAAAGGATCTGGCGGATTCAGACCAATCACCGATGCTAGTAGGCCCATGTATGAATCTATCAACTGTTTCATGGACAAAACATTTAATACCTTTCGTTATAAATCAATAGATGATGTAACAAGTAACATGAAGCAGGGATACTACATGGCTGTGACCGACGTTGCCGCAGCCTACCGGTCATGCATGGTTAGGCCTATGGACAGACAGCATCAGGGCCTATCATGGATGCTAAATGGAAGTGAAACATTTATGGTTGACAATTTCATTTCATTTGGTACAAGAGCTGCACCGCACATATTCACAAGGATTACGGATGCGGTGTGCAGATTTGTGAGTGCCTCAGGTGTGTTCTGTGTCAATTACTTAGACGACATGCTAGTAATGGCACCCACCTATGCGGAGTGTACTAAAGCTCAATTACTATTACATAGAGTGCTCAGGGATCTAGGTTTCTATATCTCCTACAACAAGGTGCGCTCTCCTAGTACAGTGCAAAGGTACTTGGGGATTGACATTGACTCAGTCAACATGCGTCTAAGCTTACCAGAGGACAAATTGCAGAGACTACATGATGAGTTGGCCTTTTTCACCGGTCGCCGCAAGGCTACAAAAAGGCAACTCCAGCGTTTATGTGGGATTTTAGCTCATTGTGCTCAGCTCGTAAGGGGAGGAAGAACCTTCTCAAGACGTATTATAGATCTGTTATCAAGGTTTGCACCGAATAAGCGCTACATTTCCTTGACAAAGAGTTTCCAGATGGACTTGGATTGGTGGAAGGAATTCTCCAGAACTTTCAACGGCCAAGCAAAGGTTGTCGACTCATCTAGATGGAATACAGCTAGTATAGCTACAGATGCATCTGGGTCTGGATTTGGAGCAGTCAGTAAAAAAGACTGGGTGTGTGGTTGTTGGTCAGGTCATATCAAGAGTCAGGACGTGACCTCAGACCATATCTCTAAAGTTCCGGAGGATGTAGTACCATCAAACATTAATGTACAGGAGCTGTACCCTATTCTGGAATCGGTAAAGAGATGGGGAAGGGAGTGGCAGAATTGTCGAGTGAACTGTTACACAGATAACACACAAGTGGTGGCGGCAGTAAATGCAGGCACAAGTGTTAATTTATATTCATTGGAATTATTGAGACAAATTTTTTGGGAATGTGTTAGAGTAAATTGTCATTTAGTAGCCATCTACCTACCCGGACCCTCCAACACTTGGCCTGATTTCTTGTCTAGAATTTCTAGTTCAAATGTGAGTGTAATTCCAAGTCATTTATGTTGCAGAGGGGGAAAGTTGGTGCGCTCAACTGGACCGCAAGGCGGCTGAGTATAGAGCACATGCATGGTCATTCAGCAGTTGGAAGACGAAAGTATCTCAATGGAGGAAATATGTGTATTTTTGTAGTAAAGCTGGACTTCCCCCCTTGCCTACAACAGTTCAATTGATGTGCAGATATATTGTTTTCCTTGCTCTAACCTTGAAGTATGTCACAATCGATAATTATGTTAGTGGAGTTATTCGCCTCAATAACTATTATGGCTATGATGTTTCATTCATTAGGGGTGATTTTGTGTTTAAGACTACTATGTCAGGTATTAGAAGGGTTCTAGGAGATCCGGAACCAGAGAGACCTACGTTGTCAGTGGGCAATTTGTTAGACATGTTTCAATGTTTGTTGTTAGCTAACCCGGATCATGTTACTATATGGACTTGTATTGTGGTTTCATTCAGAGCTCTACTCAGAAAAAGTAATTTAGTTCCTAACACATTGGCAGAGGCTATCTCACCTTCAGCACATTTCCTCAGGAGAGGGGCAGTGACCTTTCATGATTGGGGTATGATGATCAATATCTCGAGTTCAAAGACAATACAGTACGGACAAAGACTTCATAAAATACCGGTAACTAGTAGTCCCGGTTCAGCATTGTGTGCGTCGGGGTTCATGAAGAGACATTTCAAAGCAACCCCAGGCCTACAGCCGTCCTCTCCGGCCTTTATGTTGGGGGAAGGCACAGGACTTAAGCCACTATTATATCCCAGGTTATTGAAATTCCTAAAATTTTTGTTGCAATGTATTCACATGGACGCCAACAGAGCGGGGATGCATTCTATGCGCAGGGCTGGTGCGGCATACATGCACAGCTTAGGACTTTCACTAGAGGACATTCGTGAGACTGGAGATTGGTCTAGTATGTGTGCACTAATATATTTGTCTAAACCGATGGTGAACAAGATTGTTGTGGATCAGAAAGTGTCGGAGAATTTGTGCAGTTTGTGATTGTTAGATTGTATGCATTATGGTTGTTGTAATTTGGTGGTTTGGCGGACATTTAGTGTGTCATAGCCCCAAGCGCATATGCTCGTCATGTCTCATTCACATTACCCTACAGTATCAATGTGCAGTAACAATGTGTTGTTACCAGTATTGACACCAGGGGGAGGTAGCGGTCCACCCTCAGTCGGCCATGTTGGACCCGGTTCATTAGCTCACCTGTCGTGGACAGGTACGGTCATGTCACGCTTGCTCTAGGCTCGATGGTATATATATATTATTTAATTTTTCTTTGTTCATTAATAAATAGGGCGGACATTTAGTGTGTCATAGCCCCAAGCGCATATGCTCGTCATGTCTCATTCACATTACCCTACAGTATCAATATCATGGCACAAAAATAGACTATCTGAGTCATTGTAACTGCACTACAACTCAGTGAACACAGGGGTGATAAGTCTCAGCATAGAAGACAATTTTTATCTACCACTGTACTAAGTTACTTTATGAATAGCAATACACATGGTTACAGTTTATATTTTGGCACAAAAATCTGAATCAGTTTGCATAGTTCTTTAATAAGGACACTTGAAGTTAACTCATAAAGGACTCCCATTGATGGGGCCCTGTTCTAGTGATATGTTTAACATGAACCTTTTGTATAGCTAACTAAGGGAGTGGTCATTTTTTAACAACAGGGGGGGGTCTGTGGATTTCCGCCCGAGCGGGTCGAAATTTTATTGGTTCCCCCCCCTCCAGCAGGTTGAGATTGAGCGCGGCCGAAACCCTTTGAGCTATAATAATGCGCAGGCTTTTCCGCTAAAAAGGGGTGTAATTTTTTTGGTCCCCCCTCAAGAGGGGTCCAAATTTTTTTGGTCCCCCCAAATCCACCAACCCCCCCCTGTTGTTAAAAAATGACCACTCCCTAAGTCTACAACAGCCATTCAGAGGGTTAAATAGATTGTACTACATGTACCAGTATTCAAGATTTTATGTGGCAGTGTTGCTGAAATGACTTTTGCCAATGTAAAATTGAAATGGCCGATGTGAGGCCATCAGGCATCGGCCACCATGACTGGCCATGAACTCAGTTTGCCGATAGTGAAAGAATTTTTATGAAAAGAGGGTCGATGTGGCCCGTGTTAAAGGCAAAGGGCCTGTGTAAGATCTTGCGACATTGTCCTGTGTGCATCAAAAATTTTCAGCAACACTGTTATACCATTTGCACTAAAGCTCGGACACCCAGATTTTACTGACGACAACGACCAGTGTTGGTATGTTGTTATCAATAAAGCAACCCAAAAAAGGCTCCTGCAGACAACAGTCATGTATAGTGCTGACTAAAAGCGATAAACAACAATGAAGCCAACTACGAATAAACACAAATATAGCCTTGAGCTCTAAATCAATACAAGCTACACTAATACATTTTCCTGGAATATATGAAGCTATAATGTTCACAAAAATAGGATACAATACAATGAATACACACTACAAATAAAGACAAATAGAACTTTATACTCTGAATTACAAAACACATTCTCAAATAATCATCAATTTTCCTCCAGAAATCTTTCAATGCAAACTTTTCTTGTAAATGTAAGGTAAAGATGTCAATGATAAATATTGGTCACACAGCTGAGTACATTGTGTATAAAAATATAAGTATCCACCGATTTAACACATAAACACACTCAATCGATGGAACAATTTATCCACAAGACATATCCTTAGAATAACTTTAAAGTGAGCGTTTTTTTCCCCTTCTTTTATATCAAGGTCACTTAGGTGAAATAACAAAGGACAAAAGTGTCCATGTAAATATATCTTTCAATAGCTTGTCCTTGTAATAAACTCATTTAAAAAAGAGAGTAGATACCTAACACTAGTACGGTACCAAGCATTGAACCCTGTGGTACTCCATACAAAACATGTAGTCAAGTATTATGCAGTTGCCAATTGTCTTCTTTTGGCCTTGTCTTCAAAATAACTTACAGATGGTGTGTTCAATTTACAGATGAAAGGACACGCTCATTGATACAACAAACTGATGATAAATAGTATCAAATGCCTTTATATTGTCAATTATTTCTCCTAAATGAGTTTTTAAGTTGTAGGTGCATAATGTGTTAATTTGTGAATAATCCATGTATGATGAGTGGTTAAAAGAACCTTTCACTAGTGGACTAGCAGATTATATTCCTATAAAATGACTACTGTAAAACCATGTGTAGGAGCAGTGGCTTGTAAGTGAGTCAGACTCAGCTCTCTTAATATCAAACATGCCTATATATAGGAGACGGCTTTAATATACAAGTTTTTATAAGTATAGTACTATTTAGTACAGTACCAAAATAGCAATTTTCAGAACTCCTCTGCAGCTTATATAATTTGTCAAAATTAGGGTGCAGCTCATGCGCGAGTTAGGCGTACCGTATTCAACGTAATAAGCGCACAGTGCGCTTAAAAAATGGTTATGGACACATTTTAGTAGTTAAAGAGTTTAATTGGGGTAAAAAATTGTGATATTTTAGTTATTTGTAGTATAACAATTGGCCAAAAACGGGGGGGGGGGGGGTGTGTGTGTGCTTATTAGAGGGTGTGCGCTTATTAGATCGAATACGGTATACACAAGGTTTTACGGTATGTGTTTCTGTAGCTCAGAAGCCCCTTTCACTAGTGGTCTAGAAGATCATATTCCTATATTAAATATGACTGAGTTTCTCCTGTAAATGCAGCTACAGGGACAATCTCATTGACCAGTGTGTTGTTTTTACAGCATATTCCATCATTTTTCTGCTTTGACCTCCCTGGTGCCCTCCAGGGCTCCCAGGTGGATCCGCGGCAATGTGTCGTGAGGCACAAACACTATCCCAGTCTCTGGGATGATCCTCGGGCGAATGCTTTCTTTCAACCTCATGAATTCCCGTTGCAGGTTGGCGTCCTTGATATAACGAGTGTCGTCAGGACGATGAATGACCTGGTTGATGTAGCGCTCTACTCGCTGCGTGTACTGCAGCTGGGTACTCGTGTGAGCCGCTTGGTACTTGGCCAGAGATTCCTTCACCTTAGCATGCGCCTGCTTGATCATCTCATGCTCCTTCCTGGTGACTTCTGCCACTACCAGCTTTGCTTGTGCTTTAATCTCCCGTTCCACATTCAGCAGCATGCTGCCGTAGCGGTTTACCATCCGGGTCACGTCGTCCACACGGCCCTGTAGGAGTACCTTAACTTCATTGACAGCTCCCAATGTGTGCATGAGGAGGTTCACGCGGGCCTCGGATATTGTCTCTACCTCGTGTTCCTTGTCGTGATCCATGATGCACAGAGCGCAGAGGAGTGTATCAGGGTGACACTGACACACATAGGCTACGGCATGACCCACATGCACCATGCACGGCTCCATGATTTTCTGCACAGCATTCAGAGTGTGGTCATCAAACACTGCATTCTCCTCGTGTTTTTCCGAACACTTCTCGCAAAAGAATACAGAACAAGTCACGCAGTGGAGCTTGGCAACCTTTTTATCATCGCCCTTACATACATCGCACAGCTTGCCACCCACTGGCTCGTTGGTTTTCTTTGTGGCATCCAGCAATTCCTTCATCTGTTCAATTTTGAAGTCCTTTTTCAATCCGGTCACCCCGGTCTCGGGTAGAGGGGACTCCTGCTGGCAGAACGGGCACGGAATGAACCGCCTCTCTGGGAAACGCCCGGCCACGTTCTCCAGGCAGCCAAGACAGAAAGTGTGCAGGCAGTTCAGGGACCGGGGGTCGTCAAACTCGTCCAGACAGATCGAACAGTGGAAGAGGTCCTCCTCCGTGTGACTAGGGCCAGCTGTCGCCATCTTGTCAGATCTGAAACGATACAGCCGGACCTCACCACTTTGATTACCGTAAAACCTCTCTGTTATAAGCTGACCCACACCCCCCAATTTGAGAGAAAATCATAAGGCCCAAAAAAGAATTATAGTTGTGTTCAGGTAACATAGCCCAAATATAAATGGGGTAGGTAAGTCGATTTCCTTTTTTTTTAAAGGATTATGAGACAAAACTTTTTTCGCATAATGTCAGTAAAAAGCGATTCAGTTTAAAAAAGTGGTTTCTTTTGGTAGGGAAAACACAAAAATGCCTTCCAAATTTTTTTTTTTTAATAGGGATGCCGGAACACAACTTTTTTTTTGGGCCTTATAAGCAAACCCCCCCCCCCGTTTTAAATCCTTGCAATAGGCCGAATGACCCCAAAATCCCCAAAATAAGGTCGGCTTTCTAAAGAGGTTTGACGGTACTTCTATGCTGAGCTACACCTACAAAATAACTACTGTAGAGTACCAGGCGCATATAGAGTATCAGGTCACTGTGGTCCCACTCATAACCAGTCTATCTATTATATGTCGTTACACTAGTTTTTACCATCTGGTGTTCTGCTTACCCCCCCCCCCGACCTCCTTACACCCTCAGTTTTTTTTAACCCTTTAAGGACGGCATCATGCCTTTATGCATCATGCCTTTGGTCATCATGATGCATGAATGTGGCCCTGGTAAGTAACACGCCAATGCTGCATTCAAGCATCATGACGACCCTTAAAGGTTCAGACATTCCCGAAGGGTCGGCATGATGCACCGATGTAGCACTGTTCAGTTACTCAGCGGGGCTGCATTGGTGCAGTTTTATTTTATCCTAGTTGAAAGTTTCAATATCATGTTCGTTTAACAACATGCCGTCCTTAAAGAGGCCCCGACACTTACCGCACTGCTCACGAGTAACTATTAGCCAATATACACATGACCAAGACAATACACTCTAAATCGCCAACAGTTATCCACTATAGGAGGTGTGGCAAAATAAAGCTGGCGACCTGTGTGGTCAGGCTGCACAGGTGTGAAATGGGCTATTTGGGGAAGAAGGGGGAAGTGACGTAAACGGCGGGAGGGGTGCTATGCATTGTGGGATATGGGTCAAGCTGTTAGTAATAGTATGCCTATACATGCCACATTGTATAGCTTTACTAATTCGGTCTATGAATTTGTTAGAAAGCCAATTCCCTTATTAGAGGTACCCGACACATAGGGTAACACATTCCCCAAATTATAGATATGTGGCATAATTATTATTGTTTTGAGAGAACATATTCTAACACCTGGTACTCGGCAGTCATATGCCTGTAGGCTATACAGTGCAGTAGTCTAGTAGTGAATACACATGCACTCACTAGGCCGGACACTAGTATAGTCTGTAGTGCTGCATGTATTATTGGGAACATTTTTTTGTAAGTGGTAATTTAGGTGGTGATTTTCAAGGTAGAATATTTTGAATACTATGGTTTTGTACCCTAATATGGCACCATATTTGTTATAGGCGTAAGGTAAAGCATATATAATTCAGACTAAATTATATATAGTCCACCTCTAGTCTAGGGGGTCTTCGGTGGATGTTTTTTTCTCTACATTACAAGATAGTTTTTCCTTTTAAAGGTGGCTCTGTGTATACACTGGATTATAGTGAAAACGATTTTCAAAGGCTTTTGGACAAGACATGTTTCCCTCTGAAAGTTGGGATGTAGTATTAAAAGGCCAGGTCAGATTGAGCAATGTCTACAGAGGAGTGAGGATGTGCTAAGATTTGGAGGGAACAATTATCAGTGTTTTGTACACTTCAGAAGCTACTAAGTCAACCAAAGTTGGTCACTGATTGTATCAACTTATGACATTCACCGGGGCATGTATTATGTGGACCGAAATGGCACTAGCCCATACATATCTAAGTCACCCTTGGTCTGAGCAGGGGCTAGAGAGATGTAAACTACAAACATATCGGATGGACATATAAGGAAAATAAATAAATTGTTCAATATGGCAGGTTTCCGGAAATGTATGTGTACACATTGTAGTGGTTATCATTTAGATGTCACATCATACAAGATTATACCACGGTGGCTTGTCCGCCTTGGCCTTGTCAAATTGGGAGGATGCCCCATCGTAGACAAAGGCTGAGGAGTGAATACACACTCACCAGACCTAGAAACCAATAAATGCCTACCCATCGTGTAGTCTAGTATCAGTCTATGCATACAATACTGAATACACATGGTTTTTTTTGGCTGCAGGGGGGCAAAAAGCGACCTGTTGTCCTGGTTTTCCAGATAATTTTTCAGCCTGGTACAAGGATATAGACGACCTGGCAAGTTTCTAATGAATTTGGCTATGGTATAAAATTAGCCACTTTGTGACCTGCAGTCACCTGTATAGTAACTATTAATGTTAGTATGCTACCTTATTATCTGACATTCGGAAATGCCCCCCCCCCCCCGTTTAAACAAATATATTAACCTTCTTGATATTCAATACACCCTTCTAAAACCCCCAGAGGCATAGTATTAGTAATACATGTAGTACTAGTAATACACATATGCCTAAGCATCCTGCATATTTATACACATAGGCCTATATATATCATAGTCACGGAGATATGATTATATAAATGAATAACCAAACCTTTAACTTTTAAGTAGAATCTGGTTTAAGTACATGTACCTGCATGTACCTCCCACCTCCACCACCCACCCTTACCGCCGATGACGTAGCAACATGGCGAGGTGTTGGTGGAGGCTTGGTGTGGCTCTGTCTACACCTGCAGTGGTGGGCCAGGCCGTGCACGGCGTGCAGTGGTTTGGCTCACCCCATATACATAAAAACAGTGATGATTAAGTATTGGCTATACAGTAGTAGACAAATGGGTATAGCCAAAATGTCATGTCACGGCCTCTTTAAAGGGGCCCGGTTAAATCACTGCGGACGGGTAAGACAAAACTTTGGTTACTGCACATACCCTCACATAACCTTACAATCCTGGTTTAAAACAGACAATGGTTATGAGAGGGTAACTAAGAATATGACTACCGTAGAGTGGCAGGTCCCTTTCAGGTCACTGCAGTCTTCTTATAACCAGTCTATCTATTATATGTTGTTAGTTCCACTAGTTTTAACCAGCTGCAGTTCCGCTTATTTCACCCATCTGCCCTCCTTTTACTCCCTCACTTTGTTCAAAGCCCCTTCCACCTGGCACCCAGTGCCTGCCGTGTGCTCATTACGCAGAACCGCGCGCCCAATTGAATTAGTCTGAATTCGTGCATGAGTGATGTAGGTCAGCACGCCCTCCTTCCCCGCCTCCTTTATACTTAATACATATAGCATGTACTCAAACCAAGCCCAACAAAGGGCCACACAGACCAGCAACTGATGCAGCAGTGTTGCCGAAATTACATCGGCCCATCGGCTTTTGCCGATGTAGCATCGTAATGGCCGATGTAAGGCCGTCAGACATCGGCCACAATGGCCAGCCATGGTCTCATCTTTCCAACAGTGAAAGAATTTTTCAGATACTCCTATTATAAGCAAAGTTATGGCCATGTAACCATTTTTCAATGAATTAAAACATTTCTCAATACATTTTGGCAGTTATCATTAAAAAACATCAGTATTTATCAATATAAATTAGTATGAAATCCTTCTGTGTGACATCAATGCATAAACGCTGGATTCTTGTGGCCTGTGTAGAAGTCATATGGCCTGTGTACGATCTCACTACACAGGCCACATTGGCCTGTGTGCATAAAAAGTTATCGGCAACACTGTGCAGCAATATGCGGTATAGCCACGTCCTTGGATACCAGCAGGTCTAGGGGGTATAGATGGGGGTGCCCATGTTGATTTTAAGAAATGGCGATGTTGCAGTCTATTTCGCGTAATGCTCATGTCCCATGTCAATTTTAAGAAATGTCAATATCCCATGTCACTAGATTTTTAAGCCTCCTGTTGAATGTCACTTCAACCCCCATGTCGCATGTCGATTTTGAACAAATCGTGATGTCGCCATGTCAAATTTAGGGGTCGATACCCATCGTCTAGGGAGCATGTCTTTGTGTATTTCATCACCATATAATGACCTTTGCTCACTGATAGCTGATAATCGTTTGGCACTTATTTTCCTGAATGGAACGCGGCCAGATTCTACTAGCAGGGGAACTAACGTCATTTCTGAAAAGATGAATAGAGACCTATTTAAATGTGCTTGGCCCGGTGCTAGGGGCATATATACTTCGGACAAAAGGTCCGTTACAAAAAGATTATTCTATCACACCGGGGGTGAGACTCACAAGTTAAATTTTTGTGTCCGATTTAGTGTATGTGTGTGGGGGTGGTTGGGAGGGGTGTTGCTATGGTTATTTCATAGCCGTTTCCAGGAGACCAGTGACACTGTATACGGTACTCATAATAATGTAAGTTACAGCAGTGTAAGTTAATCGTGTATTTATTGGTTGTTGTGTGTATCACATTATTTTATGTAGCTGTTACTTATGTTAGTGACTGTTACACGCGTATTGATTTTCATATTATTTTTGTACTGTTTAGAATTTAAAAAAGTCTTTAGTGTTAGACAGTTATCCTTAGGCTTAGGCCATAAACCAGCATCTTTGTTTGTAGTCACAGATAGGAGAATCTACTCTGGTAAGAGGGCACCTCGGTGGGTAAGTCCAACTACTTTGTTTGGAGACCATTGATGATTAGAGACTACTATTATATCTTCTCCGCGAAACCACGTGACCAGATTCTCTATGGGGCCGCCATGTTGTCCGAGGCAACTAGGTCAAGGGACGTCGCACCCTGGAGGGCGGGGGGGGGGGGGGGGGGGGGGGGGGGGGGGAGGGATATGGTCAGTCACACATGAGGGTGAGACCAATGACCTACATAGAGGTCTTTGGTGAGAACAATGACCTACATATGTAGGTCTTTGGTGAGACTGAGGAGTAGAGGAAAGGGTAGCGACGCCACTCGCCAGAGGCCGAAGGCCTCTGGTTTTCCTTAATACACATGATTATCACATTGCCAAACACTCTGACAGGTGCTTTCAGTCTTCAGTTTCACACACAGTGACACGTTCTTGTCATTCTTTGAAAACGATGTTGGGTGAAATCTCTTAATATTAATAGTCTTATGATTAGTCTTATCAACTTACAGTTGGACAATCTTGACAATCTTAGACTTGGATTTGAAGTCTTACTCTAGTCTTGGTCTTACTGACTCTTAGTCAAGCTTAGCGACTACTGTCAGTCTGTGTTAGCCTTAGGGAGTGATCATTTAATAACAACAGGGGGAGGTGTTTTTTCCGCGCGGAGCGCGGGAAATATTTTTCACCCCCCCCCCCGTCAACGGGTCGAAATTTTTTCCCCCTCTATGGGTCGGAAATCGGCGCGCGCGCGGGCCCTTTGAAGCATAGTAACACGGCTTTTTGGCCCAAAACAGGTTAAATTTTTTTGACCCCCCCCAAGAGGGGTCCAAATTTTTTACATCCCCCCCCCGGTCAAGGGGTCCAAATTTTTTTGCCCCCCCCCCCCCCCTGTTGTAACTTGTAGTGTTGATAAAAAATGATCACTCCCTTAGGTCGACATCGGTGACTATCCTGACTTAGTGACTATACTATCTATAGAGTATCATGAACTTACAAGGGCCGTAGTCTGTAGCAGTTATCCCGAGTACAGTGACAGAATGGGAAGGGGGAGTGGGAGTCGGGGACTTGACGGACTGCCCCGACCAGGAGCCCCGTCTCGCCACCCGAGCCACGACGTCTGAAACAAAGCGCGCAGCCAACACCCGGCAAATCAACCATTTGTACGTCGTTTACACAATGTCCACCCGAAAAGAACGCTTCTAGAGCACCCCTGCACATATTACGTCGTGGCTACATACCTGGTTAGCTTGAGGACTGCAAATATGGCCGAATTTCGTGCTTTTCAAGAAGTGAGAAGTGGTCTTCTTTCCTTCCAAGTTTTGCGCCGAATGAACCGGAAGTGCTGTACCCGAGACGCCACTCTGGCGCCTGGCGGGCAGCGTCGGTACTAGCTGTAGTCCCGTTAGGATCCGTCAGAGAGCGCCATGCGTTTGGCGCCTCTGAGAAAACTCATTTTTGCAAGTGATTGTGAGGTACAAACTATCAAATATAACTTAATGTCGCTCGGGTAAACCATCTCCCTGGTCTTGCAGTTATTCAATTTTAATATACCAAATTAAAGGTTGATAATATGAATTTGTTTTGTTTGTTTGTGTAGTTTAACCCATTGACAATGCAGAGGAGACTTTCTAGTTTTTCACAAGTAAAAGGTAGGCCGAAGGCATATCTTGGAGTTGGATGATTGTAATGAAATTGTATCCAGGATGATCGGATCTATGAGATGAGCCGAAGACAGAAATCCTGCTCCAACACTCACACTGTTAGTTTATTTTTATTGTTTTTCAATATTTTGACCCATAATCGGGAACATTGGAGGGTGTACGTGTGTGGGAGGGGAATTTATTATTTAAAAAATGTATGGTCTATCGTTGCTTTTTCTAAATGACTGACAGTATTTATGGAAAATATGCCGGGTTTTTGTAAAGTAAATAAATGTCACGACAACAAGTGTGATTTTATATTGTATATTTAATCTTCTGTTTTGTTGAGATCACAAAAATATATACATCAGTCTCCACAGAACATGCATATAATAATATAACATGTGAATTTATGTCAAACGTCATCAGTCGGTACAGGGTGATCGTGGTACATTGTTATAAGTGTAGCCTAGTTCTATTCTAACTTAATTAAAAGTGGCATCCCCCCCCCCTTATTTTGAATTCTACTCGATTGTGTTTAAAATGTAATTACAATATCATATTTGGAGGATGGGGCACAATAAAATATTATTTATTGATGGGCAAAAAGAGGCAATTAAGAGCATCACATGGGCACAGGTATAGCCTTTTACAGTGTATTTGTCAATGGGTGGACTTACAGCGTGCACTCCGAAAGCACTAATAATCAGCTGAAATCTAAGCTGAAATACCATTTAATAAAGTAGGTAGGACATGAAGTATGGCCATATTGAACATTCTAGTTCATTTTTAACAAAATTTATTTTTGAGCCCTAATCATCTATGTCACTTCAACTCTTTAAGGACGACATGTTTCCTTAGAGCAACCTTCGTCATATATGTCAATCACACATTCAAGACATTGGCGTAATGTCTAAATATTGCCTCCAACAACTTTAGTAGACTCTTCGTCAGTTGGACCTAAAACTTTTCTTTTGGCCAAAGCTTTATGACTATAAATGTATGCATGTGTTCAAATTACCATGGGATCTAAGATGTGACATAGTTGATATTTTCTTGCATTATCTCCGTAAATTACACATAAATGTAGCCTGTAATGTTCATACATGCGATAGAAGTTTTGCCACAATAATTCCTCTCTGGTTCAACAAGTTAATCATCATATTTTTACAAACAGTATAACTTGGCCTTTCAATATAGTGTAGCCTAAATTTTCAGTGAATGTATCCATAAAACACCCGCGAAGGCCAAAAAAGAAGAATATTGGTTTCCTATTACCCGACGGGGCCTAGCAAAACTGCCGGTTTCTCCTCTTTTATTGTTTGCTACAGTAAATTCTTGCGTCAAAGCCGCGGCTTGTATGTGAATCAGTGCCCCAATGGGGCTTATAGAACCCTGCCAAATTGGGGGTGAGGCTTATACGAGGGGTTTTACTGGCATAACAGAATACAAGATTAGCAATTTTCAGACCCCCTGTGCGGCTTGTATGATTCTCCAAAGTTAGGGGTGCGCCCCCGGGGGGTCAACTTAGGTCCAACCATACCGGGATGTGTGGTCATGATTTGGAGGGAAATGGGTCCTTTTTCAGCCCCTAGGGAGGGAAGTGGCGTACGCCTATATGGGTATGTTTTTCAGGGGTAAGCTACACTAAGGCTATTAAGGAGGGGCAGTTATTCCCTGTGTGAAGTTTCTCTTGAGTTTACACAGCATTTTTGGGATAATTGGTAAGTTTGCCCTTTTTGATTGGCTTTTCTGATTGATAGAAAGTGCTAATTGGTAGATTTGCCATTGTTATGTCTGGAACTTAGAGGGTGGTGGTGGGGGGCAGTTGTAACCTACCCTCAAACAGTCCCTTGGGGTGACATGGATACTATCCTCTTTATGTCATACGCCAATATGGGTATGTTTTCTGCAGAGACCATGCCAATATGGGTAAATTTTCCAGAAATCAGACCAATAACCACACATCCCGGTAAAAATAACTCAAGTTGACCCCCCGGGGGTGTGCCCTATACGAGGGTTAGGCTTATATGCGAACATTTACAGTACCTGTGATTTTATTTTACCATGCGTCGATTGCACAATTGTTAAGGATTTCAGAGTGAAAACACTAAAACCAGAAATCTGGTCAAAGCAAATATTTTAAGAAATTGATTTTCTTTTTAAAGGTCTATTATAGTTTATCGGACCATATTACATGAAACCAACCTCCTTATTTTTTTTAGTGCTTTAACACAATATGTCAGCAAGATGCCCTAGCGAGTAACTCGCGGGCGCTGCATTGCCCTGGTGAGTAACTCGCGGGCGCTGCATTGCCCTGGTGAGTAACTCGTGGGCACTGCATTGCCCTGGCGAGTAACTCGCGGCGCTGCGTTGGTGCAGCATGCCAATACATGATACCGGAGCATCACACAGTCCGTAAAGTTAGATAAGAAACATATACACGGTCATACAGACATACAAGAGCTCATTCCGGCTTGTTTTATACATGTAGCCTGGACACCTCTTACAAGGTCACCATAGAAACAATGCCCGACATTAGGTAGCCACGGTCTCTTTTGTAACAACACTTGGCGTGGGTAAAATCATGAATCTATTCACGTCTATGGAATAAGGGAGTGTGTGCGCTTCCGTTTAAGCACAATTACGCACAAACCTTTTCGCTGGAAATAGTTGAATTTTTGGACCCTAACAGCCACCCTACCCTCCCCCCCCCCCCCAAATCCACCAGCGCCACCGTGTTGTTATAAAATGACCACTCCCTTATGTTAATTTGATGTCATATTGAACTGTACGGCCTTTATAGGGCTGTGTACAGCTCATTTGCATATACATTATGAACCCTCAACCGTCCAATCACCAAATGGTATTTCATGATACTCTAGAATCACATTATACATGTAGCGTTTTGTAGCCATGAGACAATTGTTGTGGGGAAAAAAAATCTCCGAAAGGAGTATTTTGAACAAAGCCGGATACAGTTGATCTTCAATCATGTTTGGTAAAATACTAATGCATCTAATTTTCTAAAAGACAATGTTTCGTTGACGATTATGCATCATTCAATTTTCAAAAAAGCTTCATAACATAGACAATCAAGTTATGCTTAAATTCATTTCACATCGTCTGTCATGGTTGGAGAACATGTATCGTATTACCTTCTGACTCCTATGTTTGACTTTGAAATATTTGGTCACACCAAAAAAAAAAAGTTGGTCAATGGATTTCACTTCTCAAAAATGGTGTGAGCGAGCAAAATTTTTCTTTTTTTACCCAGCCTCCGACAAAAGTAACCAAATGAAAAAAATTAATTGGTGTATCTGGGAGAATCAATGGAAGAAAAAAGTTTAAAAAAAATAAAATAAAAATTCTCAATTTTTAAAAAAATGAGGCGAGCGGAATCCATTGACAAATTTTGAAAATAAGGTGCGCGAAATCCATTGACCCAACTGTTTTTTTTGGCCTGGCCTTAATTTACAGTTATTATATTGACCGTTTATAAAGCCTACCACACACTACAGAGGACTTGATGAAAGACTTGTTATGGATTATAAATGTTTCCAATTGAGAAATGGTCCCATGATGAGAAATGTGTTATACACTAGACAGACGCCCATTGCTATTTGTTCAGGACGCTTCCTCTAAGCGCCATTGTAATTTCCCTTTTTCCTTTTATCAATACACCATAGCACCGTAAGGAACCCATACTACACTTTTAATATTTGTTCGATACGACTATCTAATAGGTTGCGGAAAACTTAATTATTGGATTGCCCCGGAATCGAACTACAGACCTCTCGTGCCGGTGACAAGCGTGCTAACCGTTACACCACCAACATCATCTCCAAGTTCCTTATAACCCTTTAAAGGCAGGCTAGTGCTTTAATTCACTATGTCCCTTTGTTTCATGATGCATCAATGCAGAAGGGACCAGCAGCTCGCCAGGGTTGCATTCATGCATCATGCCGTCCCTAAAAGTAAAAGGTTAATACCGGTAGGAAAAGGGGGAGGCCAAACACTATTTGAGGCACCCTCAACGTTGTTATTAAAACTACACTATCGTAAAACCTCTCTGATAAGCCGACCTTTTTTGGGGATTTTAGACCTGATTCGGCTTATAGCTTCTTCTCAACGTGGGGATCGGCTTCTGAGGGAGCTTTCTTTTATCCCGTCATTGCAGGCTGTTTAAATGACTCAGAATCTGACTTTTGATATTTTCTCAAACTGGGGGTGGGCTTATAAGATGTCGGCTTATCAGAGAAGTTTTAGAGTAATTTTGTTGGATTTCTGAGTGGGGATACTACTATCTGAAGTATGCGTTTGGTTGTATGAGAACACGTGTCCATTTCGTGGGAGTTTAGAACCCAACACCAAAGGGTGAAATGTCCAAAGTTAACCCTTTAAGGGCCACATAGTGCATTAATGCAGTGCGCCCTTTTACGACATTTTGCATGAGTTAAAATTTCTATAATGGCACTCTGTCCATGGACTCTATAGAACATGTCTATGTACAACTAATTACATCGTTGATAACCCCATGTGCGACACGTACGTCAACCCTTTAGGGGCCTGGCGAGTAACCTGCCAGGGTTGCATTCATGCTCCATGCCGACCCTGGCGAGTTACCCGCTGGTGCCATGTTGGTGCATCATGACGACAAATAAACACAAGGCTTGCCCTGGCGACTAACTCGCCAGTGCTACGTTTCTATACACTTTATACGATTTTTCTAATTTGTCCCAGAAGAAATCCTCCCTTATAATTCGAACTCTCTATTGGAGCCAAATTTATAAACTGAATTAGTCCTCAAATCCCTGAAAAGGGTTAACTTGAATATTAGAGGTTTTATGGTATTATTTAATCAATACACTACTGTCATGCCACCCTCTAACATAAAACAAAAAATATCTACAAATTATTCATGAACATATTACCACTCCTTAGTATATAAAACGAGGAAAAATAATGTCGAGAATTCAGCAATCACAGAGAAGTTGTTGGCTACTTGTGAATGGAAGAGATGACAACGGTACATAACATTATGTATATTACAGCTATACAATACTTGATCTGTACAATGGCAATACCAAGAACATTTACCCTTTAAGGGTCGCATAATAGTTAAAGTACTGTATCCTTGGTCGTCATGATGCCTTAATGCAGCCCTGGAAAGTCTACTCGCCAACCCTTCAGGAGCGTATCAACACCTTAAGAGTTGGCATGATGCTTGAATGCATCATTGGCAAGTTACCGTACTCACCAGGGCTGCATTCATGCATCAAGACGACAAAAGGCATGATGCATTCATACATTATGTGGTCTTTAAAGAGTTTACAGTTCTTCCCTATATTCAAGCTACGGGCAGTTTGAAAAACTATTATTTGCCAGGTGAGCAAAAGATTGGCCCTTTATACCATAAAGCTTTATAATAGTGGCATTTTACCACATGGCCCAGTGAGTCCCAAAGCCAACTCTATATAAAATGTGGCGTCAAAAGTGATTCACACCTATAAAATGTATCATATGGATAAGAATGCAAAACTCCACTACATTGTACACCAGGGACAAATATGTTACAGGCTGCAAGCCCTGTTTCCGATCCATCATTATCCTTTTAAGGACAGCATGATTCAGTAATGCATCATGCCCATGGTCGTCATGATGCATGAATGAAGCCCTGGCAAGTAACTCGCCAGTGCTGCATTCAAGCATCATGACGACCCTACGGGGTTAAGACGCTCCCATAGGGTCGGCATGATGTACCAATGCAGCACTAGCGAGTTGCTCGATGGGGCTGCATTGGTGCATCATGACAACAAATATTTTGCGACATACCCGGTACGTCCTTAAAAGGTAATATCTATCACATCATGCAGTAAACTCTACTTAAATCCAAACAGAAATATCTTTGGTAATTGGCACAATGTTGAGAAAAGAATCACATCTAAAAGTAATGCAACAAATTGGAAACTATTTAATAAGATATCGAATCGAAAGTCTTCGAAAAATAGCGGAATTGCAGGACCGCTCATTTATGATTGAATGTGGATAATTTTCAATATTTGTTTATTTATTATATCGGAATGTCAAAATAAACAAACTATAACGTAAATACTCATAAACATTTCTACGTAACGGCACGTTGTAAGGTCGATCAATATACAAAGTAATGTAAGGTCAATCAATATACAAAGTAAAAGTAAAGTAACCGTTTAAGGTCTGCATAGTGCTTTAATACATCATGCCCTTATTGTCATGATGCATTCATGCAGCCATGGCGAGTAACTCGCCAGTGCTGCATTTATGCATCATGTCAATGCTATACAGGACTAGCGCATTATGCCATGGGGGCCGCCATCTTGGCTCAGAGCAATGCATTGTGGTTAGGCCCCCGACTCCAGAGCAGTGCATCATGGGTGAATTTCTTATCAGCACCTTTGTTCTAGGTGTGAGGGGAGGGGAGGAGATAGGGGTTTAGCCGCCGACTACCTGAGGTACCAGGATGCGCTAGTCCCGTATAAGGTTGATATAATCCCAAATGGTTTGTATGATGCACAAATGTATCATGACGACCAAGGACATAGCAGATTAAAGCAGTATGCAGCCCTTAGAGGCCTGGTACAAGTTGACATGACCCCCGTGTGACCCCCCCCCCCCCCCGGGTCCTACCGTCGCTACCCGCCACCCGCTACCATTGCACTTTGTTGTCACCCCGCGGTGTGGTTGTCATGGCGACCATCACGTGATGCGCTGCTCGGCCTGTACCTGTAGTTTCTGTATGGTGGCCCGTGGGAAGGAACCCGGCTCCTTGAAGATACTCTACAAGTCAAACACACACAATATGGGGTTACTGTCGATAATTGGTATTTTTTGTCATATCTATAGAAGTTTTTTTTTCTACAAACTGTAATGTCAAAACGAGAAAACTTTTGAAAACAAACTGATTTTTATCCAAACAAAATCTTGAAAGCCTTGCCTCGACACCCGATGAACAATGGCTCGAAACTCTTCATGATAATTATGTATAGCCCTTCCTTTAAATTTTTTTTAAAATGTATGAAAAACATAAAAAGAATTTAAGCGACCTCCTTCTCTCAGATAAAAAGTTTTGTCGGAAAAATAAATCCCAAAATATATGTCTGAAAGGCAGGGTTTTCCGGTACACATGATTGTATTGTAAAACCCCGCCTATAACTTTATAAGACAAATTTTAATTGGCGTTTTTATTATCTATGGGCCACACCAAAAAAAAGTTGGTCTACGGATTTCCCACACCATATTTTCGAAAATGCAAATTTTTTTTTTTTTTGAAAAAAAAGTGTCTACGGATGCGCCCGCATCATTTTCTGAGAATTTTTAATTTTTTTTTGGTGGCCCTTTTTCTGTTGGAAAGCCAGATTTTGGAATTGACAAATCTCGAAAAAAAAATTCTGTTAGGAAAAAATTTAATTGTTGCCCGATCCACTTGATCTAAGGTAAAAATCTGCAGACAATTTTTTTAAACGGTAACTGTAAAGCCCAGTTCTGCTTCCCTACCTGTATAAACTCGTGACAGTTGACCACCATGGGGTCTGAGGTGAGACTTTTACACGCTGTGATGATCTCGGGGAAGTTTTTACACTGCACGAGCTTCTCCTCGTTCCTCTTTATTAACGTGACGACGACACGGAAAATGATTTTGGAACCTTCGTAGAACAGACAGTCCCAGATTCGCAGCACCGTCTGTTAAAATAGAAATGACAATTACATTTCAATTTATTAATTTGATTATTTATCAGTATTTACAATTTTGATATTTCAAGGACAAAAACCATCCTTGGAAGTTGCACTGGCTGGAATATATATGGTGAGTTTCCACTACCCTGATTGACAAAAATCTTCATTTATTTTGCTTTTATTTACTCTCTAGAATTCTTGTCATTTAAGGCCATCTTATTTTGATAACTTGGAGTACGGGCTTTTACAGCAAATATTTTGGGCGGAGGGTGGCAAAATATAAAGCTTGATTCCAACATTTTCCAGCGTGCAGTGTTCTTTTTTTCCTTTTTCTTTTAGTAATTCAAGTTATCAGAATAAAGTGGCCTAAGGGAGTGGTCATTTTTTGAATAACAAGGGGGGACCAAAAAAATTGCACCCATTCTAGCGTAAAAGCCTGTGCGCTAACATAGCTTAAAGGGGTCTGGCACACTCAACCTGCCTGGGGAACCAAAAAATTTAGACACGCTCATGCGAAAATCCACGAAATGCCCCCCCCCCTTTTTTTTAAATGACTACTCCCTAAAGAGTTGCCGAGGACCTACCTCTACAGGGAGCACGTCTCCCATCAGACAGATGAACCACTTAGCAGCCACCAGCGACCACGACACGTCCTCCCGGGCAAACACCGCCGCCACCCGCGGCACCTTCAGCCTGCAATAACAACGTATCATAGTTACTCATTAAGCCGGACCAAAAAAGGTTGGTTAATGGATTTCGCGCACCTTATCTTCTGAAGTGGAATATACTGTAAAACCTCGCGTATAAGCCTAACTCGCGTATAAGCCGCACCCCGACTTTGGCCCGATTCTATAAGCCGCAGAGGCCCTCTGACTGATACCTGAGAAAAACCCGCGTACTAGCCGCACCCCTAACTCTGATCTGAGGCTATTACCCACCCTTAGTACCGTGAGGCCTCCTGGTGGCCCGTGAGGCCTCCTGGTGGCTTGTGGGGTCTCCATGTGGCCCCACAGTGTAACATCTTGTCAGCTTTATCACACCCGGAGGTGTAACTAGGTGTCTGGTGGAGGGTGAGTGGATTGCTACACTCCAATGCAGAGTCAGGAAAGCTCTCACACCTCCGTATGGCCCTGTGCATCCTCCTGGTGGCCCAAACCGTCTCCCTGTGGCTGTGACCCATGGAGCATCCACACACCCCCCAACCTAAAGTAGTAAAGGTGTGGCCTTATTACCATAAATTCCCGCATATTTATAACCCGCAAGATATGGAATAAATCAAACCTTAGGGTTAAGTTATTAGAGATAATTATTAAGATATTAAAGGGATAAATGATAAATTACAAAAAAAGAAAGCTGCGGAAATTGTGAGCTTGTATGTGCAACTTAATAAATCTAACTCAAGTCTTATATTGCCTTGGGCCAAAAAAAAAAGAAGGTTTGTTTCAGGTCACCCGACCGACCCTATCAAAAGAGGGCCAACCCTAGGTTTTTTTTATGCAGTTTTGAAGAAATCTTCATGTTTTGACCCTTTTTTGGTCAATTTTGGGGGATTCAAAAAAGTTGGGTAGTACATTCATGTTAAAAAAAAAAAAAAAAAAAAAAAAATCCGACCTACCGACCCTACATTTTCCTCCCATGTTACCTGAAACAAACCTTCTTTTTTTTTGGCCTTGTCCAGAATGTAGAAATAAATAGACAAAACTCCACGCCATTGACATACATGCACATCATACTTCACGAGTTGAAGCTGGGTCATATCACACGATGCCGAAGGCTGAGTGTGATATGACACAGCTTCACCGAGTGATGTATTATGTACATGTATGTTGATAAGTGGGGTTTTGTGTTTATTACATGGCCCTACTGTCTTTAAATGAAGAAAATCAACAAATTTGGAGGCCATGGAGTATGGCCACACCGTACTCCATGGGGGCATGGAGTACGGAGCTCCCATAGGCTTAGCATAGCGAAGGCCACCATGTAATAGATAGGAAACCTAGCTGTGTACTTACTTGATGAGGTCACTGAGTACCTCCTGATCCACCTTACACCCCATCATGTCGGGGGTGTAGTAACCTGCAGAGGCAACACACAACATTAGGCCGTTTTATTCTGATAACTTGGATTACGGATCCGCCGATGGAAATTTAGGCATTTTTTTTACCCCCCTCCGCTGGGATTTTTTGAGAATTTTTAATAGCAAAAAAAAAAAAAAAAGTACATGCTGACAGGCAGACACGCAGAATTAGGCCTTCAAAATTGGGAATATTTCTCGATATACCTTCATTATTTCTCAATATACGTACATTTAATAGCCAAAACAAGACTTTTTGCATGCTTTTTTTTTTTTCCCCCTCCCGCCCCTGGAAAATTTTAGTACTAAATGGCACCTTTTTTTTTTTTTTTTTTCCCCTCCCGCCCCCCCAAATATTGGCTCTGAGTGCCCGTAATCCAAGTTATCAAAAAAAGGTGGCCTTAGCAGGGATGCCAAGTTACCTCACCCCAAAATCTTATTTCTTACGATTTCTGGACCCCAAAATCGTAACAATATTTGGCTAAAATCGTAACGAAAATCGTAAGAATAAAATGTCATTTCTGAAGGGTCAGCATGATGCATGAATGGGTTTTAATGATTCACTGGAGTCGTCATCTGGTGCATAATACATGCTTTATCATTTGTTTGCTCCTCAACGCATAGTGTTATATGTCTAGATCTGTTTGCTCTATGACCAACTTGTCTTATTCTCATTGTGTGTATTCATAGTAGGATATTTATCCCATAACTCCCATAATCCCATAACCATTTACATCCCACAGATACTTGAAAATCGTATTTTGATACCTAAAATCGTAATGGACGTAATAGGGGGTCAAAAATCGTAATATTACGAAAAAATCGTAACACTTGGCATCCCTGCATTAGGTACACAGTCTATACGAAAACATATAGCCGGCAAAAAGCCTCCGGCAGACAGGCTGCTACTGCCAGCCCGAATGGCTGGCTGTATTCTAGGGATCCCTCCCTACATGCCATTTTTTACGGCTTGTAAATCATACCATTATTAAGAATTCTGCCGCATAAAACAGATAGCTTGAATATTTTCTGTAATGTTCTTCAGTAATTTACATATTAAAAGGGTTAATATAATTGTAACATATAGGGGAGCCCTATTCAGTACAACCACTTGCTTTATATTTTATTTTTAAATAGCAAGGTTGCACTCTGATATCCGGGCCTGCAAAAATTGAGCCGGGCTTGCAAAGAAAAAGATTTGCAGGACCGAATGTCCTGCATGGTGAAAACGTTTTTGTATAGACTGCCGTACAGATATAGCTAAGAAAGTTTACTGATAAATGCCTCCAAATATGTCTTCCTCAGCACTCTCTATTGTGAAGAGTGCCCGACACATTATCGCGACGGTACTGCACGTGCAATTACGTCATTAATATTTCTATGTACTGTGAAAGTACTTTATTTCACTGGGTATATATTTTCGCGATTTTTGCGGAAATGAAAAATCCGCGAAATTGTTATACGCTTAAGTATGGAATAAATACCCTTGAAATTGTCGATTTTCACACTTCCGCGAAAATTTACACCTGTGAAAATAAGTACTTTCACAGTATTTAAAATAGTTTTCAATACTGGATGAATATTTGTGTTGTACATATTTTCGTGGATTTTTATTTCCGCGAAATTCACGAATATATGTACAGCGCAAAATAAAATAGACTTGCAGTACCTGGGAACAAGTCGGTGACGATGGTGTCCATCAACCAGAAGGTCTTCTCCTCATCCTTCACCACCAGCAGCAGGATCCCCGCAATGAAGTTCATACCCTGTAAAATGATTTGGCAAATTTTTGAAAAATAGGGGTGTCTTGGGGAGACCTTGCGCTCCAAACTCTCCACTTTAGTACTACCAGTATATATCTATTTTGATTGGATATTATTACGTGTCTTCGATGATTCATTAATTTTCATGACTTAATTTTCCTGAATTCAGGATACCGGTATATATCAATTAAAAAAAAAAAAGCTTTGGATTTTAACTGCCACAAAAAGACGGCTAAACGTATAAAGTCCTATGGTATTCCTATCCCCAGACACAATGCTTTAGATAGTCTCTCCTCAGAAAGTGTTTTTTTATTTGGTGGGGTTTTAGTCTCTAAATTTAAAGGGCAAAGAGAATAGCACTTACCTGGCAGTAGCCTGTCTTGGGGTTCTTGTGTGCGAGTGCCAGTAGCACGTTGTACATGGGTTTACGTTTGGCCTGTGGGTCTGACGGTGTGTTCTGGAAGTAGATGTTCTCCGGGAAGGTGCGCGGGATATCTGAAATGTACAACACATATATCTTCTTTTTTAACTGATATTTAACTGACCTTTAAAGCAAATAAAACAAAAATGACTTTTAATTGTGAGCAGGACTTCATGGTTTCTACCAGCAGGACTCACCTTTCTCTATGACCTCTACTCACCTTTCTCTATGACCTCTACTCACCTTTCTCTATGACCTCTACCAGCAGGACTGACCTTTCTCTATGACCTCTATTTAACTTTCTCTATGACATCTATTTACCTTTCTCTATGACCTCTACTCACCTTTCTCTATGACCTCTACCAGCAGGACTCTCCTTTCTTTATGACCTCTACCAGCAGGACTCATCTTTCTCTATGACCTCTACCAGCAGGACTCACATTTTTCTATGACCTCTACTCACCTTTCTCTATGACCTCTACCAGCATCCCTCACCTTTTTCTATGACCTCTACCAGCAGGACTCTCCTTTGCCTATGACCTCTACCAGCAGGACTCACCTTTCTCTATGACCCCTACTCACCTTTCTCTATGACCTCTACCAGCAAGACTCTTCTTTCTCCATGACCTCTACAACAGGACTCATCTTTCTCTATGACCTCTACAGCAGGACTCTTGTTTCTCTATGACCTCTACTCACCTTTCTCTATGACCTCTACCAGCAGTGGTTCCGGTTCCTGCTCCAGGAGGCGCCGGTACAGGCCCGGATTGGCGGCCATCTTGTTGTGGGCCCCACTCATGTACATCCACACCTACAGAGACAACCAGGCATTTACCGTTAAATCAAATTTGGCTTAAATTAGTACATTCAATGGGTGGGACAAGAAAACTGGGCCCCATACCAATGAGTCAGCATGTTTACAAACAATGTATTTGACTTCCTATCTGCTCCATTCCCCCCAATTTCCTCTGATTTTGCTCTAATTAGATTTTATTGCCCAATATATGGTCATTTTGGAATAAAGGCATGCACTTTTATCACCCCCCCCCCCCCATTGAAAATACACTAGAAAAATTCCCGCGTATAACCCGCACCTCGTGTATAACCCCCATCCTGAGTTCAACTGTACTGGAGGTTTGGTTCGCATATAACCCGCGGGTTATACACGGGAATTCATGGTACCGTAAATTCTCGCGTATAAGCTTAACTCGCGTATAAGCCGCACCCCTAACTCTGACAAATTATATAAGCCGCAGAGGAGGTCTAAATATTGCGATTTTGGTACTGTAGTATACTTATAAAAACTCTCGTATAAGCCGCACCCTATATAGGCATGTTTGGTATCAAAAGAAAGCTGAGTCTGACTCGCGTACAAGCCGCGGCTTCTACGCGAGAATTTACGGTAGTAAGATTTAGAATTTTAAGAAAAATCGGATATGCCCACCAATAATTTACTATAGAATCTACCATAGTTTGGAAAATTGGAAAACCTTCCTATAAGCGGACCGCCTACTTTAAGATGTTTGGACAATTTCCACCTAGTGTCAGCCCCCCCCTCAGTTTTTGCATTTTCTACGCACATTTTATGGACTTTGACACCTCTTATGAAATATTGATTTTATTTAACCCACCTGTAGGCCTACCTAAGAAATAAAAGTACAGTGTATCAAAAGGCAAACTCTGTTAGTGTATGTCAATCTCAACCGCTGTATCTGTACTGGACTATACAATACTGTGTGGATTGTTATGGTGTATGAGTGTGCTGTGGGCTGTGGGGGGGGGGGGGCGTGGAATCATAACTGTAGCAGCGTTCATGCATCTATAGACCCATGCGTCAAGAAAGGGTGACTTTTTCATAATAACTTGTGTTAACATGTGTTTTAGCAGAATCCTTATAACAATTGTCTGTAATGGCTGTGTTTGCAAACATCCCATATCAGGAGATTCACAGGACAATTATCATCCAAAAAGTACATATCAGAATGCAGGATTTTGAGCTCATATTTATTTATTTGTCAGTCATGCTTCAGAAATGGTCAAAATCTTTATCTAAACCTTTTCTAAAAAGTTACCCTTTCTTGATGCATTGGTTTATATATAGCACGGCTACCTCTCCCCTGCCTGTTGTTATTGTTGTTATCTTGATGTGGTGTTATCTGTTACCTTCTGACCTAACCCTTTAAGGACGGATGTCGCTAAAAGATGACATCGGTCGTCATGATGCACCAATGCAGGCCCGGCTAGTGACTCACCGCCACTCACCGGTGCTGCATTGGTGCATCATGCAGACCCTTTGGAAGTGTCTCAACCTCATAAGGCCGGCATGATGTTTGAATACAGCAATGGCGAGTTACTCGCCAGGGCTTCATTCACGCATCATGCCGACTCAGGCCATGATGCATGAATGCATTGATTGCGCCGTCCTTAAAGGTTAAACATTGTACCTTGGTGTTTACATCTGGCCCTAATACCAGATAACACAGATAAAGGCAATGTACCAGACACCAGCACTGTTTACATATTAACTGTGACCAGTCACAGCACTGACACGTGTAAGGGAGTGCTCACTAGTAAATACATAATAGCTAGGTAGTAAGGGAGTGCTCATTTTTTAACAACGGGGGGAGGGGGGGTGGTGGGGTCGGTGGATTTTCGCGCGAGCGGGTTGACATTTTTTTGGTCCCCCCCACGGGAGGGGTCGAACATTTTTTGACCCCCCCCTCAGACTGGCCGAAATTGAGCGCGGCCGACCCCTTTAAGCTATAGTAACGCGAGGGCTTTTTCACTAAAAAGGGGTGCAATTTTTTTCGTCCTCCCTCAAAAATTTATGACATTTTTTGGCGTTTTTACTACATTGTGTACTAATTTCTTTTTTAACTTGAAAAAAAATATGTTAAAGAAAAAGAATCCGACCTACCAACCCTTTTTAATTTTGGCCATGTTACCGAAGACTCAATGTGTGGCTTATACGATATATATAGATTTTGGCGTTAATGTTTGATGACAAAAAGTATGGAAATTTGAGGGAAATTTTTGCACCCATTCTTTAGCAGCCTTGACCCCCCCCCCCCCCCCCCCATGCTACATGTATGGATTAATCCGCCTGTTGATACATGTGTGATAAGCTCGTGTAACGCTTGCTAAGACGTGACGATAATCCGTACATAAGCTGATATCATATTAAGTAAGATAACAGATCCACGGTGAGTAATGGTAAATCAAAACTCACCTCTGCTCTGTGTTCTGATGGGATCCCTTTCCGGATATAGCGCTTTACTGAAAGTCAAAAGTGTCCATGTTATAAAAGTACAACTTACAATTAGTGCTAAATGTGTAAGCACAAGAAACATGTCTAAGAAAGATTGAGTGTGTGAGTGGCCTCACAGATGACTCAGGATTAGATGGATATGTAACTTATGTACTTAGATATAGTACTCCCTTATAATCTTTCATTGGTCAATTCTGGCATCAGAAATGAATTCCTTGTTAAAAAGTACCCTCAAGTCATGTGTCATACATGTATGTTATTCCCATTCAGGCCAGCAGGTGGGTGTGGGTGAGCAGGTGGGTGTGGGACAGCAGGTGGGTGTGGGTGTACAGGTGGGTCTGGACGACAGTTGCAGGCTGCGGGCATGTACCGCCTTCTGTCCCTACCAAAAAGTGAGTCAATCGGACAATAAACGGCGAAGAATTGGGTGGTACAATTTTGCTCTGCACACGTTGACGGTTGAGATCTCGCGCAGTACGAAAATTACGTATGCTTTATGGACCCTATTGTCCTTCCCCTTGTTTATGAAAGCTTGCACATCCAATGTTTTCTACCATGTATCTGGTGCTGGCGGTATAATATGCTCAGTTTTTGCCCGGTTTGGGGGTAGAAGAGAGAAATAGCAGCAGAACGGTTGAAAATTCCATTTCTATCTTCCACCCAAAAAGTTAATGCCTTGGAGTCTATGGGTGCCCAGCAGGGGTGGTAGCTTTTTTTTAGTACACTTACATAGTAGCGAAAGAGAGAAAAAAATTGTTAAAAGATCGCAGTTGAATATCTCAAAGAAAAAATGAGATTTAAAAAAAATTCTCGAAGGAAAATTGTGTCCCCCGATCTTGCCTATCTCTTCATTTTTTCCCCGTTTGTCTATCTCTAATAATAACTGAAAGACAATGATTCTCCCATGTCTCAAAATTGTCTTAAAATGCAAAATTGGTAGACGTATATTAAACATTTTCCTTAACCATATTAACTGCCTCTCGTTATTTAAGTTACCATAAAACCTCGCGTATAAGCCTAACTCGCGTATAAGCCGCACCTAGAGTTGGGGCCGACCCTATAAGCCGCACTGGCGATCTGAATGTGCCGATTTTAGTACTGTACCATAGTGGCAAAAACTTGCGTATAAGCCGCACCTTGACTGTGGGCCGATCCTATAAGCCGCACCGCCGATCTGACTCGCGTACTAGCCGCGGCTAATATACGCAAGGTTTTACTGTATTTAAACAACGGTGGTGGCTTAGAACAATAGAGTTCGCACCTTGGTTATATTGCATACCCTGGTTTAAAACAGATAGTCAATGGTTATGAAAAGGTATGTAGATAAACCACAGCTTGCTGGTAGGGCGACTTGGGCTTATAAAGCTGTGGTTAATTCTATTTACCCTTTCATAACCATAGTCTAACTATTACGTATCCTACACTGGGCCCCTGTACCTCTGCTTTTCTCAGTCTCCTGCTCACCACAGACACTCTGGGTGTCAGGTTCCTTTAACCAGCTCAGGTCAATTCTCATCTGATAGGCCACTCTCTGTAGAACCCGAATTTGAGCCCATTTGAACATGGTTGAATTAGAATTTAATTGATAAAAAAACCTCCCTTACAAGCTGACCCCCCTCTTTTAAGCCGAATCAAGCCTAATTAAATCACAAAAAATGGGTTGGCTTATCAGAGATATTTTACAACATATATATATTCGACTTACTTTTGCGTGATTTAGGGAGCGGCGTGTTGCCTCCATTGATGACGGTGCCGTCTACGACCGTCGACCACTTGATGGCTCGCCTCGTTAGGATCGTCATGTAGTCCGACATAAACTCCTCGTACGTCGCGTAATCAAAGTCTTCCGGCCGCTCGAACCCATACTGGTCAACATTACTGAAAGCGGAAAGAATAAAAGAATTGGATTAGTATTAATTATTTGTGGCTGATCTGTCATGCTCGAAGATTTATGTTAGGCCAGACCAAAGAAAAAAAGTTGGGCAATGGATTTCGCACACCTTATTTTCGGAAATGGAATTTCATTTTTTACACTGTTTTTCTTCAATAGATTCTCCTAGATCAACCAATCAATTTTGACGTTATGGGTTCTCTATTCTCTAAAATTGGGGAAAAATTTCGCTCGCTCGTGCCACTTTTTGAAAAGTGAAATCCACTGACCAACTAGTTTTTTGGTGTGGCCTTAGTAGTGCACTGCCGGCGAGTAACTCGCCGACCCTACAGTAGTGTCTCAACCCCATAGGGTCGCCATGATGCTTGAATGCAGCACTGGCGAGTTACTCACCAGGGCTGCATTCATGCATCATGATGAAGAAGGCCTCGATGCATTAAGGCATCATGCCGTCCTTAGAGGGTTAAAGTACTAGGCCAAAAAAAAAAGAAAGTTGTGTTCAGGTATCCCTAGCGACCCTATTATTTTGGCCCTACCCAATTTTTTTATTTTTTTTTTTTGGAAGGCATTTTTGCGTGTTTTCTTTTTTTTTTTACTGAAATTTTTTTTCTGCAAAATTATACGAAAATGGGAGGAATTTCGTCTCAAAATCCTTTTAAAAAAAAGGTAAAAAAAAAAAAAATCGACCTACCTACCCTTTTTTTTTTTGGGCCATGTTACCTGAACACAACTTTTTTTTGGCCCTATGTGCCCCGGCCATGGAACGGCTCTGGGCACGATCACATATACCAGGGTGGAGGCTCTATGCGCCCCTTACAGGTTAAAGATGAGTCCGTGACAGCTCCCTGACCTGACCTACCTTCTCGGTACCGGCCGGTACACCTGCCGTTCTGGTGTGGATAACATCATGTCTCAGGGATGTGATTTGAAAATTGTATCAGTGGATCTGGACAAACCACGAGGGTAGACTTTTTTGCTCAAAAGTGTAGGAAATCCTACAACTGTAGGAGGAATTCCATCCCTGTGTCTCAACCAGGGGCTAGAAGCAGCTGTATTTCAACCCAGCCCCAAGTCTGTGATACAGACTAACAGGTATTTATAGACCAATGTAGCAAGAAAGGGTGACTTTTTCAGGAAAGTTATTGATAAAGTTCTTGGACATTTCTGAAGCGTGACTAACAAAGACATAGATATAACCACAAAATCCCACATTCTAATATATAATACTACTTGAAAGATGATTGTCTCCCAATATGAGATGTGTGCAAACATGGCCATTACAAACAATGTTATGAGGATTCTGCTAAAACCAACGTAAACACAACTTTATCTTGAAAATGTCACCCTTTCTTTCTGCATTGGTCTATATAAAATATATATATACTATATTAGTTAACATCCGGGCACCCACAGCTGCAGCTTATAACCCTTTAAGGGATGCATGGTGCTTTGATGCATCATACCCTTGGTCGTCATGATGCATGAATGCAGCCAGAACTTGCCAGGGCTGCATTCATGCATCATGACGACCCTGTGGAAGGAAGGGTATCAACCCTGTAGTGTCGACATGATGCTTTGATGCAGCACTTGTGAGTAGCTCGCAAAGACTTATCAGGTCTCAAAGATGTATGTTCAATGATCGCTTTGCTGCGCTAGCACAGCACCGGTGAGTAATGTTGGCACTGCATTGGCGTATCGTGTCAACCTTTTTGTCAACCGTCTCAGTTGACATGATGCATGAATGCAGCATGCATCATGCCGTTGGTTGTATAGAACATTAACCTTTTACGGACAGATGTCAATAAAAGATGACGTTTGTCGTCATAATGCATGAGTGTCTAAAGCCCATAAGGTCGGCATGATGCTTGAATGCAGCACTGGCGAGTTACTCGCCAGGGCTGCATTCATGCATCATGACGACCAACCCATTATACATTAATGCATCAAGCCGTCTTTAAAGGGATAAAACAGTATGCTGCCGTTAAAGGGCTACCAGAGGCTGACAATGGACCTCCATCTGCCTTACACAAAGAGGCATCATGTCATGCACTTTAAGAAAAGTATTAAACCTTTAAGGACTGCATGTCACTAAAAGCAACATTTGTTATCATATCAGAGGCGTAGGAAGCAAATCTTCATTGGGGGGGGGGGGGGGGGGGCACTCCAACCTGGTTTAAGCATCGGCTTTTATGCATGATGGATCATATACACACTTACACTGAAACTGTATAGAAAAATAGTATTTGAGCCCCCCTTAGTTCTGATTGGGGACCCAGGCCCCTCTGCCCCTACTTTTCCCTATGCGAGAGAGGCAAATATTGGAAAGTGTGTGTATTATATTGGAGGTCTTGACAAATTTTTGGGCCCCCAAACATATCCAGCCCCCCCCCCCCTCCCACCCCATACTCAGTGATGGGGGGACCCGGGCCCCCTGCCCCCCCCCCCTTTCATACGCCACTGCATATTGCACCCCTGGTGAGTAACTTGCAGATGCTGCACTGGTGCATCATGCCGACTCCTTGCCTTTGGGAGTGTATTAATGCTGTGTTGTGGGCATGATGCTTAAATGCAGCACCGGTGAGGTACTCACCAGTGCTGCATTCAAGCATCATGACGACCAGAGGCATGTTACATTAGTTACTATGTTGACCTTAAAGGGTTAAGGTTAACAGAATTTATGTTAAATAACATAAATGTCCCATTACGTAGAGCCCAATTCAAGGAGGGAGAGCTGCGGGCTTAGTTTATATACATGAGTGTTTTGATAGACAAGAACGGTAAATACAGGTATGAACCATTCTATTATTAATTAATCATACACTGATACTGTCAGCACCTTCATCACTAGTCCTTTAAGGGAGTGCTCATTTTTTAACAACAGGGGGGATGGGGGGGGGTGGGGAGGTGGGGGTGGTGAGATTTCGCGGGTCAAAATTTTTTACCCCCCCCCCCCTGGTCAAGGGGTCCAAATTGTTTCCCCCCCCCCCCCCCAATCCACCTCCCCCCCCTTGTTAAAAAGATGAGCACTCCCTAACCCTCTAAGGACGGCATGATGCCTTAATGCGTCATGCCCCTGGTCGTCATGATGACCCTATGGTATCATGCCGAACCTGTGGGGTTGACACTCTCAAAGGAGCACTGCAATGCAGTACTGGTGAGTAACTCGCCGGGGCTGCATTGACATCATAACGTCACCTTTTAGCGACATGCCGTTCTTAAAGGGTTAAGGACTGCAGAGTGCTACAATCATGCCGTGAATCTACAGTAACAAAGTATCTAGGTCCATGATCACGCCGATCCTAAGGAGTTAATAAATTCCCAAAGGGTCAGCACCAATGCATTCATATGCATTGAGTGCAGTACCGGTGATTTACGTGCCGGCACAGCCTTGATTCATCTTGACGACACATGTTTCTTTTGCAGCATGCTGTCCTTTAAGGGTTACCAATGACAGAAAGTTATTAGTCAGATAACCAATCAGTTATCTTACCGTCAGATAAGAAGATGTGTCTTTCTTTTGTTTTGGACGGTGACACATACATGTATAGGGCCATGAAAATGTCTCTTTCAGGTTACTTGACCCTGCGTAGCAAAACTCATCTTTTATCCAACTCAGAAAAGAGATGAGTATTTTAGGCCTTATCCGCCTAGTTTGAAATCTGAGTCCTTTTGAGGCATAAATAAAACAGATGACATTGAAAGACCCACCTATCCTATATTTTCACACCATCTAACCGGTGTTCTATGTCATCTCATCTTTACACAATGTGTCTCTCTGGACCATTGTGCGTTTTCTTATCTTTTTCCCATTATACCAAGGCTTTGCCTTCATACTCACAGTTGGTAGGTTATGTGTTTTATGTAGTAGATACCGAGTAACTGAGTGTATGTCAACATAACCATGGCAAACTGACTGGTGGCTTCATAGTTCTGAAGGCTCCTGGAGAATCCCTCATTTATTAGTTAAATACCTTTTATTTTGGCATAGGCTCGAAATGCCGTTGTATGACTGTCTGAACACGCAAGGGTTTAGATTTTAAAATGTAAGAACAGCAACATGTAACCGGGCTTCTACACGAGGTTTTACAGTAGCTCTACAGTCTGTATATTAATATTATTGGGGAGGAGTGATTTGAAAATCAATAGGTAGCCATCTGTGGTTTATGGTCTTTTATTTTTTTGTTACCCATAATATATGCTCACGATCATAAACCAGATATATTTTATGAGTTATCATTCAATTTGATAATAGGCCAGTATGCACACGTTTCACAGCTAGTGACAAAGACTGCCATTGATTTCACATCAGCAAAACAGTAATACCGTAAAACCCCGCCTTTAAGACGACCATATTTTGGGATTTATTTTCCCTAACTACGGGGTCGTCTTAAAGGTGGGTTTTCTTATATAGGATTAAAGAGAAAACCATTCTCAATTTTTTCCTCATACAAGGAGGTCGTCTTAAAGGTGAGGTCGTCTTAAAGGAGGGGTTTTACGGTAGTTATGGGGCTGCAGAGGGGTCCCCCCTCAGGTCGAAATGTTGCCGAAATTAAGGGCCCCAGGTCACAAATTCACTTTTTTTAGACCATTTTTACTACAGGATGCATAAGTTTACCCGTTCCAATAGAGTTTAGTAGGTCACAAAAACCCTCGAATCAGGACAGGAAGTGATTTCACGCTATGGGCGATTTTGGAAAAAAAAAATTAATTCTCAGCAAATAAAGATCTCTACTGGAAATCCTTTTATACGTTGTGTGTCAGACATGCCCCCTGCTGTACCTTGAATGCCTTATAAAAGGGATTCTTCTGGAGGAAGAAATTTGAAAGTTTCTGCCAGTCCCCATACCTAATACGTACTGCGCCGTGCTTTCCTTTCCTGATTCGAGGATTTTTGTAACCTACTAAACTCTGTTGTAACGGGTTAACTTAAGGTTGATCGCTACTTTTCATCCATAGACTTTCCTAATTTTTTACCTCAGGGTAGTTTAGATCATTGAGAAGGGGAAAATGTGAAAAAATAGGTGGGGTCCCGAGCTCCTTTTTTTGTTA